>PVHP010017598.1:0-34242 GCA_004024765.1 Zapus hudsonius | reverse complement strand
GGGTGCTGGGATCCAACCTCAGGTCTCATGCTATTTCTCCAACTCCCAAAGGATGACCTTGATCTTGAACTTCTGATCTTCCTGTCTCCACCTCCCAAGTGCTGGGATTGCAGATATGCACCATACCAGGTTTATTTGTGATAGAGATCGAACTCAGAGCTTTGTACATGCTACACAGGCACTGTACCAACTGAGCCACATCCCCTTCCGTAGCTGTGTCTTCTTCAAACATCTCCACAGTGTTCTCTGAAAATGTCTGGGATGTCCAAGGTGTGTGCATGCCTGAGTGTGTGTGTGTGATATTGTTTTGTTTTGAGACAGAACTCGCTATGTAGCTCAAACTGGCTTCAAACTCATAGTACTCCTCCTGCCTCAGCCTCCCAAGTTCCAGGATTCCAGGCATGAGCCACCATGTCCGGCTGTGTTGGGAATGTCTCTCTTCACACAGGGATCACCAGAGCTCAGGGAGAGAGGAGGCCCAGGTGGATTCTGGTCTAGTCACTGGACCCCCTGGCCTGCCCTGCACGTCTCCCAGGAACCCAGGCCTCACCCAGCACCCACATCCTTGCCGCCGCCTCCTAGATGAGGTGCTCCAGCAGGGCTGCACAGGCTGAGCCGAGCATCAGGCCTATGTACATGTAGAAGGACATCACCATGCTGGTGGCCTCGGCCAGCTCCCGCGGAACGATCTTGGGCCCATAGATGAGAGCTAAGGTGCTCAGATAGCCGTTGCTGAGCCCCAGCAGGCCTGTGAACAGCATGGGGTAGACATCGGACTGGAAGAGCACCGTGGTCAGGTGTGAGCGAGGCTGGTAGTTACACAGCAGGAAGAGGGGCACGAGGCCGGTGCGCAGCAGCACCAGCCCAGGGAGCACCTTGCTGTTGGGGCCTGGTACCTGGACCCAGGCCGTGATCTGCCGGCCGCAGAGGTCGGCAAAGTTGAACAGGAGGAAGACGGTGAGGGGCACGAAGAACTTATTGGTCCACGGTGATCCAGAGCCCTTGTGCAAAGACTCAATGTTGGTGGAAATGGCAGGAAAGATGAGGGAGGTGATGAGGAAGAGGAAGACGATGCAGAAGCCGAGGCTAGTAGTCTTCTTCAGGATGGGCCTGAGGGGTGGCGTGTGCACTGGACTGGATTCAGGGGCTCCCAAGGGGGTGACACCGGTGTCCTGAGGTAGACTGTCTTCATCAGAGAACACACGGGCTGGGATAACTGGCCTCATGTAGTACCTACAGAAGGATAGCATCACGGTCAAAAGGCCACCATGGAGCTGGTGGCTCCGGGGACACAGGGTCTACACAGCACCCTGAGCTCCAGTAAAGTCCAAACTTAGGAAGCCCACCTGTTGAGATCCCCTGACATGATGTGGGGGTGGGCAGCCAGAGGAGGCCTGCACTGTTCTGGCTAGCCTGCCAGGCTGGCCTTTGGACCCTGATTCAGGGGTAGTGATGATGTCAGGAGGAGGGTGGGACAGAGGAAACCAGCCTTGGTCACCACATGTTGAGAGGGCTCCAGGCCCCGTGCACCTGTCTTTGTTTTGTTTTGGAAGGAGGTACAGATGAAAAACAAAAGTAGCATTTTGAAATATAACATGTCAGCTGGGTGTGGAGCTTCACTATTGTGATCCTAGAACTTGAGAGGCTGGGGATTGTGAAGACGAAGCTAGCCTGAGAAGTGAGACCCTAGTTCTGAAGAAAAAAAAGGAAAAACCCACAAAAGAAAGAAGAGGAAAGAGGTGGAAGGAGGAAGAAGAGAAGGATGGAAACTAAGGGGAGAAGAGAAACTAGGTGTGACGGTGCAGACCAGTCATTCCAGTACCCAGGAGGCTGAGGCAAGAGGATTATAAATTTGAGGCCAACATGAGCTACACAGCATGAGACTGTCTCAAGCAGATAAATCATTTATACACAGCTGGGCATAATGGCCCAGGCCAGTAATCCCAGCACTTGGGAGGTGGAGGGGGAGAATCAGGTGTTTAAGGTCATACTTAGCTATGCAGTAAGTTCAAGGCCATGATATCCTGTCTCAAAATAAATAAATAAAAATAAATGAAAACCATAAAAAACCAAAACAACAAAAACCATACATACTCATATGGAATTTGTAAATGTCGAGAACAACACATGCTTGACGCAATGAGCTGACCTAACAGAGAGAAATGGTTGAGAAAAGAGAACCCCTCCCTCACCTCGGGTCTCCACTAGCCACGAGGGAGATGACGGCCTGCTGGGTCAGGCGGGGTTCTGCCAGGGTCATGCCCCTCCTGCGAGGAACCCAGAGTGGTCAAGCCAGTCGTGGGAGTCATTTTCCTGTATGTTGCTGAGCTGGGCCTTCTGCCTCCCGTGGAAGGGAACACTGTTACTTCCTCTCTAACCACAGCCAGCTCCCCATCTGGAGAAGCCACTGCTAAGTTCCTCCTAAATTCTCCCAAATCTGCTGCCTAATGGGGCCCTCCCCAGCGCGCACAGCACTGGGATTCCCTAGAAGTGAGATCTGGTCTGTGAGCTCTGGGTACTTTTGGCCTGGAGAGAGGGAACATGTAATCTAGAGGTTTAGAGTCCTGTTCTGACCTAGTCCTGGTACTTCCTGGCTGTGGGACGCAGGCAAGAAACCCAACTGCCCTGGATATTAACAGATAACCGTGACCCTAGGAACAAGGCTGTGTTAGCACTGAACAAGATAGGACTCTGTGTGGAGAGATGGTTCAGTGGGCACACGCATGACGAGCTGAGTTCAGATCCTAGAACCCATGCAAAGCTGGATTTATTTCTGTCTGTAATTCCAACAGCCTATAGCAAGCTAGGAGGCAGACAGGAGCACTCCAGGAAGCTCACAAGCCAGCTAGACTGGCGGATGCAGCAATAAACAAGAGACTCTGTCTCAAAGTAGAAGGTGATGACCAGCTCCTGAGATCCTCTAACCTCCACATGAGCACTGTGGCACACATGCACCCAAACATCACGCGCACACACACACACACACACTGTTTGTTTTTTTAAAGGATATACTCAGCTGGTCTGAGCATACTGCTGGAACAGGGTTTAGCAACTAGAAACCATCATTAAAAAAAACCCTTTGTTTGTGAGCAAAGAGAGAGATGGGGAGAGAGAATGGGCATGCCAGGGCCTCTAGCGACTGCAAATGATCCAGATACATACGCCACTTTGTGCATCTAGCTTTACGTGGGTAGTGGGGAATCAAACCTGGGTCGTTAGGCTTTGCAGGCAAGCGCCTCAACCACTGAACCAACTCTCCAGCCCAGGAATCATAGATTTTTATTAATCTTGTCCAGGCCCCACTTGCACCACCTGCCTTCTCTGTGCCCAAACGGAAGAACTCACCTGTTTACAGCGTGGTCAGAGCCAGCTTCTCCCATCAGCAGCTAATTTACTGAGCAGCTGCAGAAGCCAGGAATAAAACTTACACACGCTTCGACCCTTGTGCCTCACAATGCGGGGACAGGCAACCAACAAGGAAGGCCCTTACTATCTAAGGACTGCCAGCAGAGGAAGGCAGAGGGTGGTGTGCAGCTGAGCCTCACCTGGCATACTCCAGCTGGGGCAGCAGCAGGTAGAGCCCCACACACAGCCCAAGGAAGACGGCCGCCGTGAGGAAGAAGGCCAGGGCACTGTCTCGCACGTCGTTGGATGCCACCAGGTCCACCAGCGAAGCCACAGCGCTGACAGTCCCACCCATGGCTCCTCCTGCAGATGGTACCGTGGAGACATCGGGGTGAGAACAGGGAGGTACGTGGCCCGAAGCAAGACCTCCCCATGTAGAAAACCCCTGGCGCTCACAGCATCCCAAGCTGGGCGCTGCAGCTTTGAATGGTGGGGCTGCTCAGTGTCCTTGTACCTTCTTTCATCCTATGTGGTCTCCAGGGAGGCCCTACCCTGTTTCCTGTCCTGGTTTCCTCCTCCTGCCCTGCTGGGAAGATCAGAGGCTTCGGATTCATGGAGGAGAAACCTCAGTGAGCTCTGCAAATCCTTTCCTTGGACCTCAAAGCAGCAGCAGCAGCCCTACTGTGGAAGGGGGATCTGTGAGCACCCCGGCACAGGGTCAGTCCTCCGGCCGCCAAGGCTAGCCTATCTTCCGAAGTCCTCTCTGCCTACAAACCCCTGCTGTCAAGACCATGAGTTCACAGAACTTCCCAGTGCTCCAAGACACCGTGGGCTTTCTCTCCCAAGTTCTGCCTCTATCTTAGCCTCTATCATACCTGACATATGGCACTTCACACATATATTCTCATACTACAGACACAGGATGCAACCACCCTACCTACCACTTGGCATTTCTTGTTGCCAAGGGCCATAGTGACATGTCATCTCGTGTGATCATAGTGTCAATGGCGACTCTTAGTACTGCCCAGCACCTTTCTCATATGAGGAGAATGACCTCTGAGACTCACCATGGGCCCTGGAGCCAAATGATATACCCCTGACCTTGACCATGCCTCCAGCCAGCTGTGACCCTATGGCCTCTGGCCACGGTTTGCTCATCTGTAAAAGTGAGCAAACTCTGCTGTGCATTGCTGACTGAAGGCTGAACGAGATGGATTTGGAAAGAGCAGGGCACATGGAAGTAAATGCTCCATCCCATCCTAGCCGCTGTCACGGGCTGTTCCTGAAAGGCAGGGGTGCACACCTTTCTTCTCTGTGGATCCTGGGAGTGCTGCCTCTCCTCAGTTGACCTATTTGCCTACTTGTCCTCTCTGTCCCAGGAGACCACAGTGAGTTGGGAAAGGAACAAGGCCAAGGCCAAGGCCCTCAGTGACTTCCTGGATGAGGAGAGCAGTTTGCAGGCGGCAGGCTGTCTGCTCTCCGTGGCAAGAAAGCTGACCACAATCAGCAAAGGGCAAACAGGTCCGAGTGCCACGAACCTGCCTGACACCTGCAGCAGCTCATACTGGCACAGTGTGATGGGGACAGAGGAGGCCCCTGTTCACCACAGAGCACCACTGCTACCTCTCATGCTGCGCTCAATGTCCCAATGGACAATTCTTCCAACTTTCTCCAAACAGGTTCTACCAGCCTGGGTGGGCCCAGTGGGGCGGGGCTTGAGGGAAGCCAAAACTATAGGAATTAGCAGAGTTGACTAAGATCACCGATGCCAGGCAGTCTCCAACCCCAGATCAGTACTTCTAGTCGGGTGACTTTTGACCTCTCTGTGTCTCTATCTACCATCTTTGAATGGGCGTGTTATGGATGCCCCCCTTTCTCGTGGCTAGGAAGATGAAACGGATTAGTGCATGGAAGACAGAGCCAAACACCAAATAAATCTTCCCATTCCCAATTAGCTCTTCCCATCCTTCCCACATCAAAGCAGCGGCAGCAGGGTAAACTCTTTGCCGAGGGGGTGACAGCTTCGGAGGAGCTGTAATCCCCACCTGGGCATTCTGGAAGAAGTGGGGATGGCTTGGTGAGCCACTCTGCGGCCGCCCGAGGAACAGATCTTAACAGCCCCGCCAACTGATCCCCCCCTCTCTTCTAACTTGCTCAGAATCGACAATATTATCACCAGCCACAAATGGGGCCTCCGGGAGCTCATCCTTCATGACTCCCACTATCTCATCAGTTATGCAAATACATGCAAATGAGGGCTTTAAAAAAAACACCAGCACAAAACAAATGAATTGTTCTTCAGATGCCAACATGAGCAGAATTCACAGATAGGCTCCTCTGGACAGAAAAAAAAAAAAAGGCAGCAAGTGGGCTTGGAGCTTCTGGGAGATCAGGGCACTTTGGATGGTCCAAGGTCCAAGATGGATGGGTGCCCATGAGGGCCACATACAGTGGTGACAAGGGCGAAGGGCCCAGGGTATGGAACACTGGAGTGCTAACTCTATCCCTCCCCATTCTTGTTTTTATTTATTTTTTGAGATAGGGTCTTACTAGGTAGCCAGGCTTGCCAGGAACTTGCCATCCTCCTGCCTCAGCCTTCAGTGATGGGGTGACAGATACATCGTACTACAAGTGGCTTCCTCACCTTTTCCAAACATGGATTTTCTAAAAAGTTCCCTGGGAGACTTGTTCCCTAGAGATCTTCTAGTGGGCGATGGAGGTGCAGTGGCCATTGGCTCTTGGAGGGGCAGCTGGCAAGGCTGAGGGAGACTAAAAACCCCTCAGCAGTGATGAGAAGGACTTACGTGTGATGGCTGTTTCCCTTGGTCCAGACTCACCTTTCTTAAAGCACTGCCTGTACTCAGAAAACTTAACAAGTTAATTTTTACTTTATTTTAGGCCCAAGGGTTTCCCAGGATACAACCGGAGCCTAATCCTATATCAAAAATGGCAAACAGACCAGAGCTCACATCTAGACCGATCCATCAAGAGTAATTGCCTCAAGAGCTGGCTTGAGAGGGATTTAGAGGCTCAGGAGGAAAGATATGGATCTATTAGTGATGTCTGGGGCTGGTAGGGAGCGAGGAGGGGATACGTGCTTGTCAAGGTACTCGTCATCCCTGCCACATCCTACCTGGCATATTAACTAATGGGCTCAGCGCAGGGAGGGGGCTTTGTGCAATTCTTCTCGGGTAGAGGAATGTTTAAAGCACTCCGCTGCAGACCAGGGATGCCGGGGGACACTGAGCAGTGCAGCCTTCAAAGCTTGCTTTAGGGGATGGTGACCTTTGGTAGATGCTTAGTGGCTCAGCTCGTTGACCTTGTGGTATCATTTAGGTGTGAGACTAAATAGTCAAGGTCATGATAACAGGCTTAGCCTTGGCACCCAAACTTCAGCTAGAGGAGTCTCCCCAAGTCAGGCGGGAGCAAGCCCACGGGATGCCATGGGCCAGAGGACCCCCTGTTCAGATTCACTAGGCTGCCTGCTCTGAGAGGCTGGGCTCTCAGTCCCCGGAACAGAGCAGCTCCTCCACAAAACTGGAAAGGAAGGAAAGACAGACAGGAAAGAGGCAGGGGGAAAGAAGAAGAAGGAAAAACTAAGGGAAGGCAGGAACAGGAGGAGACAGGATGGAGGGAAGGAAAGAAAGGATGGCTGGGTTCAGAAATGGCGCTTTGAACACACTGTTTCCGCCCACCAGGACTCCCCCACTCTCCCATGGAGACACACTGTGGGTGGGTCTGTGTCCTTCTGGGCCAAAGTAAGCTAATGGCGGGCATGCCCCGTGTGCCTGGGTCTTTAGTGATACTCACTCTGTGACCAGGGCATCATGCCATGGGAAAGCCCAGGCAGTCACAGCGTGGAGGCGGCTAGCTGAGGTCTCTTTTATGTATGGGTCTGCAGTACGTGTGTGTATGCACCTACGTGTGCCTGGGTGTGGAGGTCAGAGGACAACCTCGGTGTCATTCCTCAGGAACACATCCACCTTTTTGTGAGACAATGTCTCTCATTGGCTTGGAGTTTGCCAGTGAGCCCCAGGGATCCCGTTTCTGCCTCCCCAGCGCTGGGATTACTAGTGTGTGCCATGGCACCCCGCTTTGTCGTGGCTTCGGAGGCTCTAACGCAGGCCATCATGCTTGCAAGAGAAGCACTGTACCCACTCAGGCGTCTCCTTAGGCCTGGTGAGGATCTTGAATGTAGATCTCAGCCGCAGCCAGGCAAGCTGCAGCTGTTGACACCTTTTGGACCACCTCCTGCCAAAAGTCTCAGACAGATGAGCAAAATCAATGACTCTAACTACCTGTTTTATGTTTGTTTGTTTGCAACACTAGGAAAATGCACCTAGGAGAGATTTCCTTTTCTGAAAGTTCCCTGTGAGCTCAGTTCTGGACTCCAGCTCTCACCTGATATCAGTGCCTGTGCGTTCCTTAGAGGGAAGGAAGCTGTTAAGCCGTAGATACTGCTGTTGAAGATGGTGGAGGAGCCGCTGACGAGCGCCATGCACACGATGGTGACAGTGAAGAAGCCTCGGGTCCAGGAGGAAGTGTCCACCTTCACCAGTGCAATCATCACCACGAAGATGGCCAGTGTGATGGTCAGTGAGGACAGGACACGGACATGGATCTTGACCCTGGGGCGAAGGCCAGGAGTGGTCAGAAGCTGGGAGACTCCCTTCAGAGTCCGCTGAGTGGGCAGGGCTGGTGAGCCATTGGAGGAAGGGGTGAGCCAGGAAAGGGACTGTCCACTCTGCCTGCCTGCTAGCGGTGAAGTCTCATGGGAGAATTGATCTACCCCACCCTGGGGGAAGGGAGGAACTGGGTGCAGAATAGACCCAGGGTCAGCTCAGGAGGGATGCTAGTAGACACCTCCCCGAGAGGCTCCAGGATGGGACACTAGGCAAGACCCTGCTCCTCTTGCCACAATGCTGGCCTCATTTGGTTTAAACTACACAACCACCCCTAATTTCCTTCCCTGAACTTGGCAGTGGGGTGGATGGAGGGGAAGAACAACACCACTGTTGCTGTCATCACCTCATAGTCCTTAGTTTGCGCTAGGCCCACCCTCTTCTAAATGTCTTTCTATAATAAAGAAAAAAAATTAAAAAAAACTTTAAAAAAATGGGCTGGAGAGATGGCTTAGCAGTTAAGGCACTTGCCTCCAGTGCCTAAGACGCCAGGTTCAATTCCCCAGTACCCACATAAGCCAGACCCACAAGGTGGTGGCCCTGGTGCACTCTCTCTCTCTCTCTCACTCTCTCACTCTCTCTCTTCCTCTCACTCTCTCTGTATCTCTCTGCTTAATAAAGAAAAAATAATTTAAAAAAACCTAAATGTCTTTCTAAAAACTGATTTGTAAGAGTATGTGTATGGGCACACTAGGGTCTCTTGCCGCTGCAAATGAACGTCAGAGACATGTGCCACTTGTTCTGTGTGGGGCTTTACGTGGGGAGCTGGGGAGTTAACTGGAGCCAGCAGGCTTTGCAAACAAGGCCTTTAGCCACTGAGCCATCTCCCAGCCCCTCTTCTAAGTGGTTTCTCCCCTCCCCCTCCCTCACGGCCCACCCCAGCTCTGTAAGAGAGGTGTTGCTCCCTGTCTCCTGTACCAGCGGGAAGCTGAGCTCAGAGACGTTAAGGCGCTGGCTCACAGTCACTCAGCTGGGAGTGGAGCCCTGCTCCTCATGAAGGTTTTCTGCTACCTCCCCGGGGTAAAGGAGTCTAAGGGGCACAGAATTGGGGCCAGGACTGGGGGAAACTCTGAGGGTCTCAGTTGTGATGGCAGCTACTGAAGCCACACCCAGACATCCCATAACCAAGGACCCACATGCCCCTGAATACCACTCTGCACCCAAGCCACACACTGGGCCCCGGCCCAGGGAGGACGAGGATGGGACTGCTAGAGATGGCTTGCGTTTCTACCCTAGCAGAAAGAACACCCTCTCGAGGCTGTTCAGACCATCAGATTAGACTAAGCTTTAAACCCCATTGGACGTTTGGTTCAGCTTCCTGCTGACCAGTGGGGAAGGGGTGGGGAGGGGGAGCTGAGAAGAAGCCAGATTAGATCCACAGATTTTTTCTGAATTAAAAAAAAAAAGACGAACTTGAAAGGTAGCAACAACAGACCCATGTATATTAATAGGCGTGAATGAATTTGCATGGGAGAGCAGAGAGGGTGTTTTCACAGCATGTTCCTGGCCCCAGGCTAATGCCACTCTAATAGCCAGGGAGGGAGATGGAGGTGTGGAGTGAGATCAGGGCTGCCACCCCTTTGCAAGGGGCAGAAGGACAGTTCAAGGGACACAGGGAGTCCTGAGAGCTGAGATGGGAACCCAGGTGTGCTGAGTGCCAGCCCACAGCCAGCCTGTGACCATGTCACAAGGGGGTGATCTACAAACACCTACTGCGCCAAGTACTTCTGGGGCACATGGGACACAGGCAAGCACAGCAGGAGGTTGTCACCCACCATACTAGGCGTTCTAGTGAGAAGGTGGGGGCACCTTGGGCACATCTGAGGGCGAAAGTGACTATGTTCTCAGAAAGGACAGTGAACTCTGGCCTAGTGCAGAGGTAAGCTGGAGACATGTACCCAGCCTGCAAGGGCCTCGTCCACCCTGACAAGCCAGTCTGTGGTTCCCAGAGGGGATGTGGGGTGTGGGTAGGGTCCTGTCTTCCAGCATCCCTTCCTTAGAAGAGCACCCCACTATGTCAACTTGTCCTGTGGAGGTGGTGGGCTATGTCCCTCACACCAGCATTGCCTCAAACAGCAGTCACATGACCCAGCTGGATGAGCAAGAGGACATCTGTGCTCCCAGACACCAGGACCGAGTCAGGGATCAGTATGTGGCCCTTGCACAGCCACTGACCCAGAATGCCTGTGGAGACCAGATCTGACAGTGGTCACTTGTTTTTTCTTTAAAGACAGTGTCATGTAGCCCACGTTGGCCTCAAACTCACCAGATATCCCAGGATGACCTTGAATTCCTAATCCTTCTCCCTCCACCTCCCAAGAGCTGGTATTTGAGGTGTACAACACATCACCTTAGGTGGTGCTGGGAATTGAACCCAACTGAGCTAGTGGCTGTCACCTTTCTATGTGGGTGGGGTAAAGCTGTATACAAAATGGAGTCACATATAGGCCTCCAGAGCCCAGGGTTGGTGTGATCTAGATCCAACGGTGCCTGGATGTAGATCTGACCTTAACTTTCAGAGCTTCACACTGGGGCCAGCATGGCCAGCACCTATGAGTACCTTTTGCTTTGCTGGGAACTGAGGGCTTCTTCCTCAGGCTCCCTCAGAGCAGGAAATATGAGCAACATGAGGAACACACATGAAATACACCACACAAGAAGTTCCTTCATCTGCCAAGGGGTCTTCACAGCTGCTCACTCTCCCTACCTAACCACCCTCAGGGGCCTCTGGGCTCCTCGAAATGAATCTGCCCCCAACAGAAGCTAAGGCGGCCTGCCCTCCCATGCAGGGAGAGTGGCCTGGGTCAGTGAGGCTTCTGGGATTCTAGAGAAGACCAGGCACGTGCTGGCCTGGTGTCCGGGTTTTACTCCAGGAAAGACACAGGCCAAGAGGACAACTCCAGCCTGCCATCCTAATGACGCTGAGGAAGGAGCTGCCGGGCTCCGCCCTCCCCTTGCCAGGACCCTGAATTTACTCTGACCGTAAATCCTTCTCATATATGTATTTATAATGCTTCGGGTTTAACATAATAAAACACTTGGCGATTATGGATGAGCCATTCAGGGAAGCCAGGGTGCTCCAGGAGGGAGGGGAGGATGCATTTCAATCACCCACATTAAATGAAAAACAGCTTTGCTCCAAACTGTCCTTGATAGTGGGGGGGGGGGAAGAATAAACAGAGGTCTTCACCCTGTGCCAGGGCCAGGGCCAGACTGTCTCAAAATGAGAGAAAGATGCCACCATACATAGTAGGGTAGCAAGGGACACACTGGTTGGCACGGCCAGCATGGCACAGAGCAACACAGTGCCCCTTCCCATAGCCAAATCAGTGGGCAGTTCTAGCTTCTGGCTGCAGGCAGTGTGTGTGGAAGACCAGCTTCCCTAGTCTGAAGCCTGTGGCACATCCACGTGGTACCCCCTTTCTCCCCTCCCCCAGGCCTTCAAGGGGAAGATAAAACCCATGTGTTCCCACATGCTTTGTGTCACTGACAGGATTCCCTAACAGAAGACTCAGGACACCTGCTGTGACCTCTGGGCAAGGCAAGGCCAAGCTGCCTGAGCTGCCTGCCTCCCTTTGGGGGCAGCCATTTAAGCATGACAAAGAAAAATTACTGTGGATGGCAGGGGAGTGGTGAAGGTTGGGGAAGGGAGAAAGATGTCCTACCTGTTGACAAGCAGGAAGTTGGCCACAAGACACAGCACTGAAGGAACGGTGGAGGCGACGGCCAGGTAGCTCTCAAAGTAGTTCTGGAAGTACACAAGCCAAGAGGCTCTTTGGTCACTTGGGGGTGGTGAGGGGCTGCTCCCTTGGGAGCCATGGCCAAGTCTACATGGTTCGACCCTACCCCCAACCTGACAGTTACTCAACCAACAGCAAGCTGTGGGTGCCATCTGTGCTAAGCCCCTGGGATCACAGGGAAGGATCTGATACTGTCCCTGTCCCCAGAGAGGCCCACATTCCCAATGCTCTACCTGTCTACTCAAGGACTGGACCGATGAAGACGGGACTCAATGCAGAGCTGCCCTTACTAACCCTGTTGGCTCTGCCACAGTGCAGTGACTGTCCCCAATCTTATTATGACTCAGCCGCACCCTCCCGTCCTACAAACCAGGCTGGACTTCATAGAAACACCCTAGGGCAGCTCCGTAGGATGGCAAGGTTTGGACCTGGAACTCACTTCCTCACAGAGCTGCTAGAAGGTCACGACTATCTGTAGAAGAGGTTCCTAGATTGGCCCCTAGCACCAAGAAGAAAAGAAAGGCAAGGCTAACTATCCTGGCAAACCATGAGCCCACATGGGCAGTGATGACCTCTGCCTTGTGCCAAGCACATCCTGTGTAACAGCAGGTGTACATGGATCATATACTCCATTGAGCTCCAAGAAGCAGGCTGAGCATTCCACTCTGGAATGCTAAGAGATGGAACTCAGTTGAGGAAACACGCTGATAATACGTGTGCTAAGTGCAAAGAACAGTGTGTGCAGAGTGTTCATGAGGAACGCACGTGTCCCGCTGGGTGTGGGACCAGTGCAAAGACTGGTTCACAGTTCTAACACTGCAGGAGATCAAGATGTCAGAATTCCTTGTTGTTTTCCCCCAGCAGTGAGTTGCAAGAAGCAGGCAGGTGAGACCTGCCCCGGAGATCAGATCGAACCGGCACTCTTTAAGGAGTTCCCAGAGGAGGGAAGACTGCAGTCAGACTTTGAGAGGTCCGACTTCTCCTTCCTGAGGGAGTCAAACAACATGAATAAAACAAAGACAATGGGCCAGTGGTTAAAGGCGCTTGCTTGCAAAGCCTGGCAGTCTGGGTTTGATTCCTCAGTACAGGAGTCAGATGCATAAGGTGGCACCCCCCCCCACACACACACTGTTTGCAAATAAATAAAAGAATGAAAGATATGCTGGACCCTCAGGCCTGAAGCACAGATCCTCCCAGGCCCCTCTGAAGGCTATGTGCTCTTTGGAAGGTGCTGGTGGCTTTGCAATTAAAATGACAATCACAGCTCATCAGCCATGAGCCTTAGAAATAGCCTTCTGCCTCAGAGGGGCCATCCCATTGTCCGGCACTGATGGGCTCAGCAGAGCCTTCCCTGGACTGGGCAGTCAATTACCTCCTGACACAGTGGCTGGGCCCACGTGAGGCCAAGTGGGTAGTGGAGGATGCAGGGACAAAGCCAGGCGGGGCTTTGTCATCTGGTGGCAAGGCCAGGAACTGAATGGCATGGAGAACCTAAGATAGTTTTTCAAACTTCATCCTGATTCAAAGATGTGTTTTTGTTCATTTTACTTCATTTGATACTTCTGCCCTGTATACAGGGCTCCAGCAGAATGAAGTGTGGTGGGCAGACACAATCTCTCTTTCTCCCTCCCTCCCACTTCCCTTCTTCCATTTCTTCCTTCTTTTCTTCCTACCTTCCTATCACTACTGGAGATTGAAGGCTAAGTAGGAGGATGACTGCGGAGGCACCTGCCTGATGGTGGTGGCAAAGAACCTTGGAGGCAGGGCAGGTGGCAACACCTGCCACTTCACTCTACAAACAGAAAGGCTACCGCCTGCCACAGCCACACAAGCCACAATGTGTCACCTGTTTGCCTGTGGCTGGGACAAGCCACTGAGTGGCTCTCAGGACCCAAGGACTTGTGAATATGACCCAGCCTGGAAGCCAGGTGACCTGCTTGAGCCAGCAAATGTCTCTGCCTGCAGGGTGGGTGGTCAGAGTGAGGGATCATGGGAACTGCCTCTTCTCTCCTTCCTCTCAACCCCAGAACTCCCCAGACATGTCCATAGGTGGTGTTAGCAAGAAAGGAAGATGAAGAAGGCCCACCTCTTTGGCTACAGGGAATGGATGGATACAGTCATAGCTAAGCCGAGCCCATGTTAAAGAGGACAGTGCAGGCCAGGGGGTGCTTGCCGAGCAGGTGTGTCTAGCACTGAAAAAAAAAAAAGAAAACTTCAAAAACAAACAGGCAGCATGCAGGCAACAGTGGGCAAATTAACAGGCTTCTTCCCAACTGTGCGAGCCCTTTCAAAGCCCCCTAGGGTGGGTGAGGCTCAGACCCCAGCCCTTGGACAGACCTAGAAGTGTCCATGTCAATAGCACCCCCTCCCTCATAGCAGGTGAATATGCACGAGCCACTTCTGGCCAAGGTGGGGGACATGCGTTCCCTTGCAGTGGTCTTAAGGAAAGTCATTTTCACCCGCTATGCTCAGGCCCAGCGTGGGAGCACCAGGAATGCAGAGACGCTCTTCAAAAGAACACAATTTAAAAGCCCAGCCGAGCCAGACCAGATGTGAGGCCATTTTCTGGTGGGGAGCACTTCCTCTGTGCCACCGGGCGGAGGGGCCCCATGCTAAGCAGTTCTTCTAGAAGAATCTGATTCCAGGCTCGGGGTCCAGGTAGAGAGGTTTCTCTGGGCAGGGAGGCCCCAAAATGAGCCTGTTTATCTCTGGCAGGCCCTGGTGAGCCTCCTCTCCCCAGACTGTCATGTGGGCACTTTGAAATAAGTGCCTACATTAGTCACAAGTAGTTCTACCAGGCAGCTAGGCTCCTGCGGGGTGGGCAAGGATTCTGCCTGGATCACAGGGCCATGAAATTAGCAGCGGCCATCGGGCTGGAGCCAAGGAGAGTTGGCCGGCTGCTCCGATTCGCTTGAGCCCTTCGGCTGGATGGTGACACAGCCTGGGATGCTAAAGGAAGGCACCCTGACTCCGGTGGCCCATACTGGTGTGGGGCAGACTGAGAGGAGAGCAGGGGGCAGAGTGTGCCCTTCCTGTGGCTCTTAGGCCTCACATGGGGGGCATGGGCCCAGGGCACGGAGGAGCTGAGAGATGTCCGATCCTCCCTTGCCTGCGTGAGTCTGGGACTACTCCTTCCCTCTTCCCCACCAGAGGGGAGCACTGACTCCCTCATCTCTGTCAGAAGAAAGCACTCATTCTCACCTCCCAGTTACAAGGAGTATCTCTCCCTCTTCCCCATCAGAAGGGTGCACGTTCTTGCTCCTTCCCCTTGGTGGTTTGATTCAGGTATCCCCCATAAACTTATGTGTTCTGAATGCTTGATCCCCAGCTGATGGCAGTTTTGGAACTGGAAACTTGTTGGGGGCAGGCTTATGGGTGTTACAGCCAGCTTCCCCTTGCTAGTGACTGGCATACTCTCCTGCTGCTGTTGGCCAGGAGGTGATCTCCAGTCTCTACTCATGTCATTGTTTTCTCTGCCATCACAGACCCCCTGAGTCTGTGAGCCAAAATAAACCCATTCTTTCCACAAGCTGCTTTTGGTCAGGTACTCTGTGCAGCAATGAGTGAGCTGACTGCACCAAAGGGTCTTCCTTATCTAATTCTATCAAGTCCCAACCGACTCTGCCTATACTTTCTCTCCTTCTCTGTGGGCCACAAGGTTCTCACTAGCAAAGTCCTCCCTCCAGGGGAAATATTCTTTGACCTTCCTTGCTTCCTCCTTCCTCTCCCTCCACACTCTGCCCCACTGCTAACTGCTCTGCAGGATCCAAGGCCTCACCTCCACCCTCGTACTCCTGGAACCTCATGCCACTCCTCCTGCAATGGACCCAACCCTATGTCTAACCAAAACATCCGTGTGGGACATTATTTGAAAAGGGGGTCCTTACAGATATGGCTAAGGTGAGGCCACAGTGCAGGAGGATAGGGCTGGCATATAAGACTTGGGGTACACAAAAGAGAAGGTAAACACATGGGGAGGTAGAGAGTGAATCAAGCAGCAATAGACCCAAGAACATCAAGGATCAGTGGCCCCCAAAGGCTGAAAGACCCTTGGGCCTCATTCTCTCTTGGAGCCTTGCTTCCGACCTCCCAATGTGTTAGTGACAGGTGGCTG
Organism: Zapus hudsonius; assembly: GCA_004024765.1. Lineage (NCBI taxonomy): Eukaryota > Metazoa > Chordata > Mammalia > Rodentia > Dipodidae > Zapus > Zapus hudsonius. The sequence continues at coordinate 18,361 of PVHP010017598.1, read as the reverse complement.
CATTAGCAGGGAGAAACTTGCTCTGTTCCTCAGTGTCCACTCCAGCTCTGCAGAACCCCATCTTCCCTTCCCACCCTCCTCTCCATGCAACCTGGCCACTGGGGCTCCTCCTGGGGCACTGTTCTCCATCTCTGGCTCCTTTCTGGGATACCTTGGGGCTCTGTCTAGGTCACTGATGGGGTGATCTCTGATGCAACCAGAGAGGAGCCTTAGGAACAGAAGTGCTAGAGAGCGAGGACAACTTCTGCACGGTCAAAGGCTCGGGTGGGTGCCAGGCCTCGGGGCATCCATGGCAGGAGTCAGCAGCTGCATGGGGAAGCTGGGGCTGGGGCTGCAGTCTAACCCATGCCTTTATGCAGTGGGTGGTCTTCTGAGCTCCTTCATTAATCCCACCCATAGGACTGAGTGCCTTCATAGGTGCCCTAGGCTGGGAGTGCCCAGTGTCCTATCAAGTGAGGCAAAAATAAACACCAAGAAACACTACTAAACAGGCCATGGGCAAAGGACCACAACAAAGACACAGTAGGAAGAAAAGCTGCCAGATTAGCTCCAGTAGAGGCTGCCATTGGCAAGGGTGGTGAGAGGTGACTCTGAAGGTGGGGTGCTGGGCAGAGACATGGATGAGCTGTGTGAGGATGAGAGGAAAAAACATTCAAGACAGAGGGAGAAGCGTGTGGTTGGTCCCGAGGCAAGAAGGGTACCAATGGGGGTACAGGTAGGATGTGGGGGACCAGGCTGGGCATGGGACAATCTCATGAGCACCAATAAGAGGGAGCATTACTGTAGCCAGAGAGGCTGAGGCTGGCTGTAACCACGGTGGGGAAGTTCGTAGGATCTGAGACACTGTGTGTACGCCTGGTGTGTGTGTGCGTGTGTGTGTGTGTGTGTGTGTGTGTGTGTGTGTGTGTGTGTGCGCGCGCGCGCGCCAGTGCTCCCCTGCGCCAGAGGATAACCTTAGGTTAGCATTCCTCAGGGGTCCAACCACCTTTCCTTTGGAAAAGGTCTCTCACTGGCCTGGAATTTGCCAAGTAGGTGAGACTGGCTGGCCAGTGACTCCCAGGATCTGCCTGTCACTACCTCCCAGTGCTGGGATTATAGGAGTGTGGCACCATTGACAGCTTTTTTTTTTTTTTCCCTTTCACATGGGTTCTGGGAATCAAACTGAGGTTATGCTTGCAAGGCAAGCACTTCATGGACTCATCTATCTCTCCAGCCCCTTGAGGCATTTTAAAGCTAAGACTGACAGAACATGTTGATGGGCTGATTTGAGCAGTGTGTGTTGGGGAAATAAAGGGTAACTCCAAATGGTTAGGTATGACTGAGACCAACTGGGGACAGTGTGCCATGGATCTGCAGGGAGAGAGAGTGGGTGTGGTATTCCTCATGGATCACACTTCAAGCCCCAGAACAAGCAAAATGCAAAATCTTGTGATTGGTACAGGGTCTACCTTCACCCCCCTCTCTCCTCCAGGCCAGCACCCACACATCAAAGCCCTTTCACACAGATACAGTCATCCTTCTGCCTGCAGTTTCTGAGCCTGCTGGATGCTCCCAGTGCACAGAATGAGTCCCTAGTTCCCCCTTCATGGACCTGCCCCATGTGGTCCACGGGAGTCGGAAAAGGCCTTAACAGACATATAACATGTCGGGCAGGGTGATGCTACAAAACAAGACTAAGCGTCTTTCCCTTATTAGTGATCCCTGATGGGCCATGGGGCAATGGGGTGCTGGGCCATGGGGTGATGGGCCATGGGATGATAGGGTGATGGGCCATGTGGTGATGGGGTGATGAGCCATGGGGCGATGGGGCGATGGGCCATGCATGGGGCTATGGCCCATCACCCTATGGTTCATCAAGGACCACTAGTAAGGGGAAAGCTATAAGGAAGTGTACAGTCTGGGGGAAATAAAAGACAGTCAGGACCAAAATGTGAACGCCACCTCTGTGAATACAACACACTGGGACACAGTCTCTCATTGGCTCCCGCCCCAGGCAGCAGCTGCTGGCCAGCAGCTAGCTCTCTTCCTGAGGCAGTTTAGGATTAGCAGGGTCATGGGAAGTGAAGTAAAAATGGCTAGAGCTGGAGCTGTCCTTGATCCTGCAGGGGTTCTGGTTCTTATATTTTTCTCTAAAGAGTCCAGCAGCCATCCCCTTGCTGGAGACCAGAAATGCCAAGAGTCCCTTTCCTAGACATGCAATGGGATCACTCCTTTTCCTGGGTACCTGGGAGGGGGGGGGAGGAAAGCTCAGCTCCCATCCAGTGAATTCCCATAAAATACCCCATCAGGGTGACCAGGAGGGCTTTCCCATTTCCAAAGACCCTCCTCCTGCTTCATAGGAGCTCAGTCTCTTCTTGTGAGCTCTGTAATAAAAACCTTCTAAACTTCCCCCTCTGTCTGTGGTTTTTATTCATCAGATTTGTAAGACAAAGCCACAGTGAAAGTTTTGCATGACCTTGGCCATCCAACACCCTAACTTCTGGATTACAGCTCAACCAAGAGCCAAAAATGGCTCCACTGCTCTCAAAATCAACTCAAATTCCCACACCACTCCTTAAAGATGGACACAAGGCCTTGCATCACCCACCGCAGAAACCCATGCCAGCAACTCTGAACCACGGGGTTCAGACCTTCATTAGGCCCAACAGGGCAAGTCCAAGCTGGCTTCGTTTTATGTTCCTCTTTCCCCTGCATGCCTAGGCAGGCAGACAATGGCTCTTTGAGGTGACAGAGGGAAGAGCCAGAGAAACAGGGGCCTGAGAAATCCACACACATGTGACCCTGATCTCAGTTCCCATGGGTGCCCAGCCTGTCCTTCCTCCTGAAGCCACGTCTCTGTCTGAGGACTCAGCACTGAAGGAAAGTGACCTTCCAAAAGAACTCTCCGCCTTCCACCCAACTCTGTCTATCCAGGGCAGCTTCAGCAGCCTCCGGGAGTCCCTGTGCATCAGCCAGGACAAAGACCATGTGGGGGGGGCATGGAGGTGATCAGGAGGTAGTCTGGGGTGCCCTGACTACTCTCCATGAGAGGAAAGCCAGAAGAAACCACCAGTACATGGGGCCTCTCTGTTGGATCGGCCAGGTGCTTCCTCCCAGCATACCGTTTCCACCGCAGTGAGGAAGACACAGGAAGCCAAAACCACAGGTGCCAGGTATATACGTGTGAACACATGCACACTCAGGCTAGCAAGGGACAGGTGAAAGTTCAGCATATCCCCCAGCCCTCCACCCAACTGACACAGACCCTTCTTAGCTAGTGCCTGGCCTGAAGGAAAGCTCTCAGCTTCTCCAGCAGAGACTCTGATGGGGCTCTGCTCTCTGGACACTTGAGGTGATCACGTGAAAAGAGACAGCTGAGTACTTGAGGCCGGCCGGGCCATCTGCTAATTGGAGGAGGAAATTGCCTCTGGAGTCTCAGGACATGTGTAGGAAGAAATCAAAATCTAAGGCAGAGAGATAGACAGTGGATGGCCCTGGTGGGTGGAGGGTCTCGGTGTGCATGTGGCGAGGGGTTCTGAGCAGTTGGGGAGAAAAGCAAAAAGGAATGAGAGCAGTGGAGGTGGTCAAAGGCATGTCAAGAGGACTTTCTCTAGCCGCCCAAGAGCCGAAATCAGAAAGCAAGGCCACCCTAGGTGTTCTTCCTGGGAATGCTACACTGGCTGGACAAGGGAATTTAGAAAATGACTCACCTTTGGTTCTGGTTTTTATAAACAGCTTATAATGGCCATCCAAGTGATGGGCAGCTGGCAGGAGGGAGGCAGCTGCCCACTCATACCCCATGGCAGGCAGGCGGAGCCCCTCCCAGCCCACCTGGCCCCAGGCCATCAATTCTGTGTCCTTTTGTGGGGAAACAGGATTCAGGTACAACCCACTTCAATGCACTCTCATAGGGGAGGCGGACCACCGAACACCATCCCTTGGGATTCTTTCCAAACTACACCTCTCTCCTGTGTCATGGTAGAGGAGAGGAAGCTGGGCATGGCTCCCCTGGCAACTGCAGGTCACATCTGCACCACCTCAGGAAGGGAGGAGAGCTGGGTATTCGTCAGGTACCCCAGGAACGCCTCCAGCCTGTATATTCATCTCCATACTCGTTCTGTGCTGCAGGGCTGGACCAGGACCCCAACAGCAGCCATTCCTCCAAGTGAATGACTGAAAGCTACATCCACTTGACCCCATTCCCACAGCCCCCCACCTCATGGCCCTACTCCTGTTGAAAGCAAAGTGGGGGTGCAAGCCCCACTGTATTCCCTATCTTCTGCACCCTCTGTCCATCTTGTTCCACGGCTTGCTCCAACACGGCCTCGCTTTGTATTGGCTTGTCTTGAAACATGCACTCAGAAAGGGGCTTTATTTATTCATTAACTAATTTTTTGTGGGGCCTCGTGAAGGCTAGGCAGGCACCCTAGCACTGAGCTACATCCCTAACTCTCTTTAACTTTTTATTTTGAGACAGAGTCTCACTAAGTTGCTCAGGCTGGCCTTGAACTCATTCTACAGGCTAGATAGGTCTTCAACTTGCTACCTTCCTGCCTCAGTTTCCCGAGGAACTGAGGGGGTTCGGCTTTTAAGCACAGATGCTGCTTCCTGGACCACAGCATCATGCCTGTTACAACATATACTGTGGGCAGAAGCAGTCTGGAAACATCTGAAGGTGAAGGCTGATAGAACACTGTGGTTACTTGAAGAACCCTTGCTGCCCGAGCTGAGCTAAGGCAAACTTCCTCTTACCTGGGTGCCCTCCTGCCTCACCCAACCCCCACCCCTGCAAGAGATGAACAACTCCCCAGTTGCCAGTGAAACCCTAGTCCACCTGACTTATGGCCTTGGCTCCTAGCACCGAGATGGTCACATGGAGTAAAGATCCCCCCACCACCGAAATTATAAAAACAAAAAGCTTTGTCCTTGGGAAGCTGAAGCCCCTCTCTGGCTTAGGGGACCTGGCCATTCTCCTCCACAGCACACTGACCCTCCTCTTATAAACCTTTTCCCCCAAAGAAAGAAATTGGTCTGTTTCTCTCTGTGGAACTGGCATTTCCCTTTCCATCAATTTCACTTTTACAAAAACAGAGCACATGGCAACAGTAGGGCCGATGGGCACAGAGCTGAGTCATGGTGGTCATTTACTTAGACCTGGGAGCAAATTTCTTTTATCTGCCAGCCTTGGTGTTGGTCCCTGCAGAATGGATACAACACCCGGTGACTCGGGACTAAGAGAGCATGATGACAGAGCCCTGCACAGTGCCGGCTGCCTGCTAAAGAATGATGAGTTAGTGGTGGCCTCATGGCGGAGATTTCTGGGTAAAAGCAGCTGATGTGGCCAGGCTTCAGCAAAGGCATTAGGAAGTGCAAAGTATATACCTAGCCATCCTCCCTCACAGGATTGAGGTACTGTATACATGCCATAGAACCTGTCCTGTCCCTGTCACAGCAGGTGAAGGCCATCACTGGGTCCTATTAGCTGCTCTGTGGCCCTAGGAGGCAGCACCTCCCCCTGCTCAATAAATGACCCCCAGCTCTTCAAACTACTGGGCAGATGCCCCCACACCCAGGTCAGCACAGAGAGGTTGATCTTGAACAGGTCCAAGCCTCACAGCAGCTCATGGAGGGCCAGGAGCCAGGGCAGCCCCTCTTCTTTCTTGGGGTTCCCTGTGCTCTTCCTCTGTATGGATTTAGGGGATACCCTAGACACCCACCTAGAGGCCCTGCCTGCCTCACAGCTTCTTTCCCCAGAGCCTGGGAACTGGAAGGAAGAGGACAAAACTATGGCACCCTCCATCTAACCACACCCACTCAGGGGAAGCATCTCCCATAGGCAAGGAGAAGGGTCCCTAGGCCATCCCTGCCTGGCTGATTCGGGGCTGAGAAACAACACAGCCAGGATGAGAAGTTAACCAAACCAAAGCACTTACACTAGCCAAGACCAACACCCTCCAACTACCCAGACCTCAAAGGGTCTCACTCCTGGTGTGAGGCCACTCCTAGGACTTCCGGGTGGAGAGGCCCTCATCCCCCAAGCAGGAGCCTCGGCTTTGCACTGCCAGGTGTGACACCTTGACTTGTACTTCACCTAAGCCTTTCATGGCAGTTGGGTGGGCGGTAGGACGCAGCCTAATGACAGCTGCTTTTCAGACCACGTGGCACTCTGATCTTGGTCCTTCCCTGGCTGCAGGTGACCTTGTCTAGAGAGCCAGACACACATGCACCCAAGTGAGTGGGTGAGTGGCTTTTACCAGCTCCCTTGTAGCCAGGGCTGAGAGCACCAAGCTGGTGGGACAGGTCAGAGCACATCGTTTGCTGACCTTGATCTTGACCTTCAGCTTGGCTGAAATCTGTCACTTGCTAGCAAATGTGTGCCTCGGTTTCCCCATCTGGAAGTGTGGGACAAAACACTAACTCACCATGATGTCATGTGGATGAAGAGGGTGGTATATCACGTCGTGGCTGATGGACTACGGATGAGCCGCATGGCAGGGACTTGGTAAAGTCAGTAGACCCCTGCCAAGCCCTCTGACAACCCATCCTCCAGTTTCCTCTTCTCCAAGCATGTCCTACTTCCTTTGAACCCTTCTCTAGAGTGGGTGCCTGCCCCTAGCTCTAAGGGCACTCCCGAGGCATGCTATCCTGCTTCTTTGGGGGCTAAGGGCTTGGGCCAGGACCAGGGTGCTATAAATAAGGGGAGGAGAAGCCCTAGGTCCCCCCAACACACATGTACTGAGCCACTCCAACCAGGCCTCCTTCCCCAGGAAGGAACCCCATTTCATGCATATACTAATTGGTCTGAAAGATCAGGAGTCCTGCAGTGGCCTCTGTGATCTTCTCCCACATCACCCTTATCTTATGTCTGATCAGCATTAGGCTTTCCTCCCAAACACGTGATAACACCACAAATTCTTGTGACATGTCACCATGTGCTGGGCACATGCTGGATGCTCGGTAGTTGCTGAGTATAGTCCCCAAAGAGCTGAAGGTACAATGGTGAGGTAATCCTCTCTGGCCACCCAGCTCCTGTGTCCCTGTGGACAGGGGTGATGAAGCTTCAGTGAAATAAAGCAAAGTGCTGTACTGTGGTCTCCACATCCAGCTCAGCACCCTGGAAAGACCCAATGGATCCAGATGTGAAGGCCCTGGAGATTCCAGGGGTTAGGAGCTCTAACTTCCTGCCCTCCAAATCCCAGTTAGTTGTCTGGACCTCCTGCTTAGGTCCTGCCTGGCCTGTGACAAATCCAGGTACTCTGGCCATGTCCTCAACCTCCTCTGGGAAGGCTGAAGCACACACAAGGTGTGTGTGTGTGTGGGGGGGGCTGGAGTCAGGGAATATCCAGGAGATGCCATCGCTCCTCCATGTGTAGCAGAAAGGGAGTTTGTTGGGCTTTCTGTGCTGTTATTGGCCAAGGAGAGCCTGCAGGAGGGACTGAGGGCAGGCGAGGAGACCATAGCAGACCTCAGACACAGAAGTCAGGGTGGGGAAAATAAAGGACACTGAGATTCTAGGACCAAGAGTGGAACTCTAGGCACTTGGGGTGGCCAGACCCAGGACATGTTCTTTACACAAGAAAGATTGTCAGGGGTGTGGTCTGGCACTGTGCCCACATGGTTCCCAGCATACCATTCTCTGAGCATGCCCACTTTCGGGATAATCTCCCCACCCACATATCCCCATGAAGCTCTCCCCAGCCCTGCCTCGCTGTGTGATCTTGGGCAGGCTGCTGAACCAGTCTGAAGAGAAGGGTTATTCAAATCGTTCAGGGCTGGTAGAGGAAGTCTGCCCCCCCTTCAGCCCTGCACAGTGGGCCCAGGAAATGAGAAATGTTCCACACACAGTCTCTCTCTCCATGTTAACCAGTACTCATTTACGCTCGTGAGGTTTTGGCCCTGGGCCTAGCGGCCATGGTGGCTTTATCTGAGTATTCCAGAGAAGAAAGAAGAGAGGGCAGGGAAGGAAGGTGGGGCGCTCTCTAAAGCATCCCCAGATCTGTTCTAGGCAGAAGGAAATGAGCCTGGGATGGGAGGTATCCCTAAAGGTGACAAAGCCAGGAAGACTGTCACATTCCTACTGGGCCAAACTCCCCAACAGACAGCCTCCATCCCTGCAACTTAACACTAACCCTTGGCTGATGGAGCTGCAGGGGGCGGCCGGAGCAGGCCCAGCTCTCTCCCATGGTGGCCCTCAGGACACCACAGGAAAGACCAGGGAAATCAGCAAGATGGGGAGAAGGGTAGAGGAGGTGGGTAGTGGAAATGAGGATGAGGCGAAGAAATACAGCCGGCAAAATGCAGAAAGGGCCCAGCACGCTAGCTTCCTAAGCCTGGCCCATGAATCGAGGGGTGACAGGTCTCTCATCTCTGATGCCAAGAGCTAGAAGCTTCGGGCGGCGGGCAGGTACTACATCCGCACCTGCCAGCGCTTGAGAGAGGCGATAAAGCATCGTGGCAGGCTTGGAATGCTAAGTGCCTGCAGCTGGGAAGGATCGCAAGGGCCCAGAGCCCAGAGCTGCTTGCTGGTATGCAAGGCTGAGGCCAGAGGAGGGCAGGACAGGTGTACATACAACCTAGCCCTCGCCGGAAGGAAAATGGATAGGCAGATGGACGCAGACAGACAGGCAGAGGAAAAACTGGGCTCTGTGACACGCAGAGACAAGCAGAATGCTTGAGTCACCTGTCCATAAAGGTGGGTTAGAAAGCAGCTTGCAGAGCCAGTACTCTAGAAATACAGCCGGGTGGCCTACAGCTCAGGGGCCTTCTCCCAGTGATGATGTAATAGTGTCTATACAGCACCTGGGATGGTGATGCTGGGCCATCCTGAGGGCTGGTGACACAGGAAGGAACCTGTCACAACCACTAGAAGGGTGCCAGTGGTACTGTCCTTTACACACTGACCACACAAGGCCATGCAGAGTTTCCCAAAGTCCCCTGTGCCCATGGGAGTCACATGTGGACTCTGACTGTGGGGTCTGGGTGAAACTGACCTTCATTACAGTTGAGCTTTCAGGACTGTCATAACCCCACAGCCATGCATGGGCTAGTGGGGGCTCGAAGCCATTGCGCTCTGTCCCTAGAGACTTTGAGTTGTGTACCCATGCTCTGGACCCCAAGCCATCTATGAATCCACAGGTGTTCAGAAATGACACCCCCACATACATCAGAACCATTCAGGATAGACTGAGGGGTATGGGGGGGTAGTGTGAAGTTCTAGGAAAGACAAATGTCCCCTCTGTACCTTCAGTGAATTCAGAATCCCTGGGCTAGGCCCCAAGGATACATTGGCAAGTATCTGCTAGTGATCAGGCATGTGGTAAGGTAGAACCCTGGAACTATACACAGTGAGGACCCCTGGAGTCATACACAGTGAGGACCCCTGGACCATACACAGTGAGGACCCCTGGAGTCATACACAGTGAGGACCCCTGGGGTCATACACAGTGAGGACCCCTGGGGTCATACATAGTGAGGACTCCTGGACCATGCACAGTGAGGACCCCTGGACCATGCAGTGAGGACCCCTGGACCATACACAGTGAGGACCCCTGGACCATACACAGTGAGGACCCCTGGAGTCATACACAGTGAGGACCCCTGGGGTCATACACAGTGAGGACTCCTGGACCATGCAGTGAGGACCCCTGGACCATACACAATGAGGACCCCTGGACCATACACAGTGAGGACCCCTGGAGCCATACACAGTGAGGACCCCTGGACCATGCACAGGGAGGACCCCTGGAGCCATTCCACTCTGAATAGATTCAACCTTCCCATCCTCCTCCCAAGTTAAACAGCAGGTGGTGTGAAGACTGGGGGTGAGTGTCTACCCCTCTCCATCTCCCCTACCTGCCACAGGAGGTGTGAGGCCTTGGGCACAGCACAGCACATGGCCTAGAGGCCATGGACCTCTTTCTACCATGCCCACACAACTTTTGCATTCACATCCATGTCTCCAGTATGCTGAAGATCTCCATGGAAGGTTCTGCTCCCCAAAATGGCCTTAGGCTGCCTACTGGCTTGCAAAAGGAATGGGCCCTTACCAGGATGTCTGTATCCTCCGAGTCCTTCCCCAAGGCTGGGTTGGAGCAGTTGCGGAGTTTGAATGCCCAGTACTCCTTGGCAGTGACAAAGAAATTCCAGGGCAGCAGGCTCCCGATGCCCAGGCTGAAGAAGATGATGTAGGTGGCATTAAAGCGGTCCTCAGGCCTCTGCAGGCCAGGGGCTGGGCGGTCTAGCAGCTTCCCCAGCAGGGCCTCCTGGTCAGCTGGGTATGGGCTGCCCAAGGCCCGGTAGGTGGAGTTTGAACTGTGGTACACATCATCCTCCTGGGTAATGGACACTGGAAAAGATGCAGACGGGGCAGGTGAGTGGGCACTGGGGCTAGGGACAGTGGGGACTGAATCCAATCTGCACCAGCTCTACCCTGGCCGGACAACTTCAGATTTAAGGGTCAGGAAGAAAGACCAGAATGAGGCTGGGAGATGGACAGCAGTCAGACTAAGTGGGCTCACAGGTCACCCCAAGCATTAAAGGACAAGCACAAGTGTGGGACAGCAAGCGACTTAGAGGGGCAAGTCTGGGCTAAATGAACACATTCAGGACCCTTGATGGGCAATGAATGAGCTTTATTCTTTAAGCAGAGTGAACAGCACCAGGGATTGGGGCAATGGCTTGGTGAGCAAGCTCACTTGCACGAGGTCCCTAGTTCAATCCCCAGCCCTCACACAAAACAGCACAGTATGGCCTGGCATGGTGGCGCCCACCTTTAATCCCAGCACTTGGGAGGCAGAGGTAGGAGGATCTCCTGGAGTTCAAGGCCAGCCTGAGACTACAGAGTGAGTTCCAGGTCAGCCTGGGCTAGAGTGAGATCCTACTTAAAAAAAACAACAAAAAATGGCTGTGCATCTTTATAACCCCAGCACTGGGAGGTGGTGGTGGGGTTGGGAGAAGCAGGAAGATGCTGAGGCTCCCTGGTCAGCCAGTCTAACCAAAAATGGGAAATTCCAGGTAGAGTGAGAGACTCTGTCTGGGGGAAATAAACTAGAAGAGCCATAGAGAAGGATGTCCTCTGGCTTCTGCATGCGTACACATGGAGTGTGTGCATCTGCACACACATGCACACACCAAAAATGTATATATGTAAAAGAATATTTGTTTTTTTTTTCCTGAAGTAGGATCCCACTTTAGCCCAGGCTAACCTGGAATTCATTCTGTAGTCCCAAGACTGGCCTCAAACTCATAACGATGCTGGGATTAAAGGCGTGTGCCACCACACTGGGCAGAATTTTTTTAAGTGTACACTTAAATACATACTATTTATGTAAAGGATTTGAGGGAAAGGACACACCCATGGGTGCTTCTGTACATATGATGAATATATCTGGGGTGACATACAAGAAATTTCTAACAGTGGGTGTTTCTGGGAGGGGAGGGAGCAGGGATGGGGGTGTTTTCCAGTCATTTCATTTTTTTATGCCTTTTGAATTCTGAACAATGTGATTTATGCTAAACAATTATGCTAGGCATGGTGATGATATAATCCTACAATCCCAGCACTTGGGAGAGGTGGAGGTAGGAGGATCAGGAGTTCAACATCAGTCTTACCTACACAGCCAGTTTTAGTCCAGCTTAGACTACTTGAGACCCTAGCTCAAAAATAAAAATAAACAAATAAAAAGGCACAGCAAACAACTAAAATTATAAGGAAAGATAAAGGTGTTAAACTAAATAATGTTTTTTAACATCTTTTTAAAATTTTTTTTATTTATTCATTTTTCAAGCAGAGAGAGAGAGAGAGAGAGAAAGAAAGAGAGCACCAGGGCCACCACCTTGTGGATCTGGCATATGTGGGTCCTGAGGAACTGAATCTGGGGCCTTAGGCACTGGAGGCAAGTGCCTTAACCGCTGAGCCATCTCTCCAGCCCACTAAATAATGGTTCAGGCCTCATTTCATTTAAAGGGAAACAAAGGCACAAAGCTCAGAAGGTCACAGGCTAGGCAAATGGCCAGGTCAAGGTTTGTAGCTCTTGCCTGAGGACTCAGCTCTTCTCATCACGTCCTACCTGGAGAAGGCCACCCCACACTCTGGTGGCACCTATTACTGTCTGCACCATTCAGGGCATATCCAGGCTTCTGAACCTCGCTCGGTTCATCCACCTGAAAACCAGAAGAGTCTTTTTTATGATGGCTATGCAACTGACAGCCTGGCCTGAAGATAGAGCTGTTAACATCTTTCCTAACATCCCGGGCTTGTCATCTGGATTCCAGGTGGCACCCACCTCTGTGCCCTGGATGGTGCAAGGCATGGGGCAGCCTGTCAGATGGGGGCTATTTCCAGAATGCTAGGAAGGGCTGGTGGATCACCATCCTGAAGTAGCTTCCTTAGGACCCAGTCAAAGAATAAACAGACAGGACCTACTCAGCATCTAGCCAGCGTGAAGCCTGACCCAGAGTGGGTGACAGCACTTCCCTGGGAGAACTTCATTGCACTCCTCAGAAATTGGGACAAAAGTTCTGCAAATGTCAACACAGGGGCCTTGAAGGCACTTTCTCAAGAATCCCAGTGGCTGGGATGCGGTGCAGTTGGTAGGGTGCTTGACTGGCGAGCACAAAGCCCTGTGTTCAATTCCTGGTACTACAGAAAGGAGGTGTGGTGGCACGTGCCCATAATCCAGCACACTCAGGAGGTTGAGACAGGAGGATCAGGAGCTCATCTTGACTACACAGTGAGTTCAAGGTCAGCCTGGGTTACATGAGTTTCTGTTTCAATAAAACAAAGCTAAACAAAAACACTACAGGACTCCTGAATGCCAAGGTCACGAATACCAAGATCACACTTAGCCCCTGAGTGGGCCTGACAACAGCCTGAAGTTAGTACTGTTCCAAGATTCATTTCACACATGAGAAGTCTCAGACTCAGAGGGTCAAGCCACTTGTCCAAGGCCATCACCCAGATAACAAAGGTCATCGCACAGATAAGAACAGTGAAGTGATACGCTCTAGGGCTCCAGGGCTCAGAGGATGGGCTGGGAATGTGACTGTGTCTGAGGTTCCAAGTCCACACAGCCCTTCCTCCAAAGAGCTATGAGCAGAGGTGACCTGTGGGGACCCCCATCAATGTGTACTGAATGAATGGCCTCTGGGGGACCAGGACTGGGTGCCCAACTGTAGCAGCTGTGCCCAGGAACAAACAGGCAGGAGACTGGGAAACATCCTGTCAACAGTCGATTTTAAATCCCCTGAGTGGAGCAGGCAGGTCTTCTCTACAGCCTCGATGCCCATGGAGACCAACCATGACCATGGAACCAGACAGATGTCCCTGGATGTACACCCATGTACACATTTGCAAAATGAGTGTTAAAAAGGTAAAAAGTAATCACAGAGACCTGGCAGATTGTTCCCAGATTTTCAGGCTAGCAGGGTTGGGAACAGGGTCAATATCCATCTCGTCATCTACACCCACACTGGACCCCTTCCCTCGAGGACTGTCTATCCATTGAGAAGCATTCAGCCTTGACCAAGCCTCGGAGGGAGTCAGGCAGGCGGGCGGGTCACAGGCAGGGGCAGTGGACTGAGCAGTCTTATTACTCTTTTTAAAAGCTAGCTGCTGGCTTTGGATTGAAAAAGAAAGACAAAGAAAGAAGAGGCTGCCTTGGGCTTTGCAAGGCCAGGCTGGGGGTAGGGTGGAGGGTCTTGGGGGCTGGAATACCTGGGGACACAGACTTGGTGCAGCACTTCGGCCACCTGCACCCCACTTTGGACCCACAGAACCTTCTGGATCCTTCGGGCTGACCTCTCCCCACTCAGATCCCCAGGGGAGGAGGGAGGTCGGGTGTCCAGGAAAAGGACAGTGAGGATGTGAGCAAAGAACAGAGACCGCAGAGAGGAGCCGGCAGGGGCCGGCGGGACACGGAGAGGGGACCGAGTCCAGCCAGGCTGACCACCTGGAGCCGGTCGGAAGTCAGGGGAGCTCGCTTCCGGCCCTGGCCCTGCCGCTCCCCAACCCAGACCCGCACTTACTGTCGCCGCCACAGCGTCCCGGCAGCTCGGCCACAGCTACTCAGGCTCCAGCAGGCCGGGCTCCGCCCCCAGCCCCGATGGTCACGCCCATATAGACCACGCCCCCGCTTCACCACGCCCCTAGCAGACCGGGCCCCGCCCCAGGGCCTCTGGCCACGCCCACGCAGGCCTCGGCGCGGCACCCCTAGCAGGCAGGACTCCGCCCCCAGCCCCGCTAGTCACGCCCATACAGGCCACGCCCCTAGCAGACCGGGCTCCTCTTCTGCCCTGCTAGCCACGCTCCGGGACAGGCCACGCCCCTATTCCACCACGCCCCATTATAGGCCACGCCCCTGGAAGGCCGCGCCTCCGGCAGGGCAGGCTCCGCCCCCACCCCCCACCGGTGCTTCCGGTCCTCGGCCCGCGCTCGCGGGCTCCCCCTGCTGGCACACAGCGGCACCGCACGCGCCCATTTCTCCGGCGTGACAGTGGGGCTGGAAGCCCCGCCCCTCCTGCACCTCTCCCAAGGCCTCAGCATCCATGGCCCCGGACCCCAGGACCCCAAGGGAATTCCTCCGCATCCAGACCCCTGCAGAGAGCGCGCTCTCCCCCTGCCGCAGCCCCCCATGCCCTGACACACCGTTTCCACAGCAGGACCCACTTGCAAGTTGACCTTGGCCTCCCAGCCTAGCTGTCCGTGAGGCCAGAGTGCGCGTGGCCATCCAGCCTCCAAGCGTGCAGAACGACTCTGGGGACAGAGAGCGTGGAAGCTTCTAGGGGCAAGCAAGAGGTGTTCTTTATTATTATTATTATTATTATTATTTTGTGTATATGTGGAGTATGTGCGTGTGTGTGCGTGTGTGCAATATGCCTACGTGCTGATGTGCCCGCCCATGCATACAAGTGTGGCGACCAGAAAGGACATCAGGTGCCCACTTCCATCACTCTTGTCCCTTATCTCTTGAGAGTCTCACTGAGCCAGGAGCCTGCTGGGCTTGAGTTACACTGCTGACCAGTGAGCTTCCCGAATCCTCCTGTCTCCACCCCCACGGACTGGAGCTCAGGTCCACTTAGCCATCCCACCAGCCAGGTTTTGTTTTTTGAGTCAGGGTCTTATGGAGCCCAGGCTGTTCTCACGCTGGCTATGTGGCCTATAATAACCTTGATCCTCCTGTCTCTACCTCCTGAGAGCTGGGATGACCACGTGCGCCTGGGCATCTGGTTTATGAGGTGCTGGGACTGGCCCCAGGGCTTCGTGCGTGGGAGGCAAGCACTCTGCCCCCTGAGCACACCCCAGCCCAGTTTAACCTTCTTTCCATTTCAGCTTTATGAACTTGATCTCATTTGGTGTCTGCTTCCCAATGGATGGAACTGGGTCCCCTTTACAAGTGAGGATTAGAAGCCTGGGCTCTCATTCTGCCCCTGCCCATACTGGCTGGTGACACCAGTGAGCAAGAAATACACATGGATGCCTGGAAGCTGGGTGAGATGGTGCCCACCTGTACTCCCTGAGGCAGGAAGACCCGGAATGCAGGCAAGCCTCAGCTACATAGTGAGTTTGAGACCAGCCTGGGCTACATGAAACCAGAGAGAGAGGAGAAGGAGGAGGAAGAAGAAGAGAAGGAGGAAGAAGGAGGGAAGGAGGAAGGGAGAGAGAGAGAGAGAGAGAGAGAGAGAGAGAGAGAGAGAGAGAGGATATAGGGTAGCAGGGGGAGCAGAGAAAGGCACAGTAGTTTTAAAGGCAGCCTGGTTACTTCTGGCCAGGGCTAGAACCAGGAGTGGGGTAGGCATGAGTGAGATCTGGTAGGGACCAGTCCTAGGGACCGGTTGAGGCCTACTGAAGCCTGAGTTTATCTTGGGCAGGCCACACACACACACTCCTTTTCATAAATGTTCTAGGTGAGCAAAACATTTCTCTCTACCTTTCATAGTTCTAGCTAGTGAGGACCAGGCCCCAAAACAAGAGAGTCACAAGAGAATAACAACAGGTGGTTAGTAACACGTCACACACACTCATACACACACACACACACAGACACACACGCACACACAGACACACACGCACACGTGCATGCGCACACACACATACAACACACACACACTCGCTCATGGAATGTATCCAAATTATTGACAATAAATATGGAAAAAAATGTGGCCTTGGGTTCAGGTTTAAATGCTATCTTCAAATGAAACAAAGGGCTCTATTCAAGCCAGAGTGGACAAGGCCATGGTGAGAACAGAGAAAGCCCCTTAAACAAGGGACCAGGACAGATGTCCCTTGTCTTCCTGGGGTGGAGAGGGACAGACACCCTTGGCCTAATGTGTGGGTTTTGCAAGCAGACACTGCCATCGTGTGGTCATGTCTGGTCACTGCAATGCTCCCGGGTTGGGGTCCATCAGGGTCTTTTCTTTCCCTGGGTTCCTGGGTCTCCAGGGAGGGCGCACGGGTCCCAGGAAGTACAGTGTCACCCATAATTGCGGGCTTGCACCTCCTGTACCGTCATCATCCTAACCCAAGCTCCCAAGCTCGGCCAATCACACCTCCTGTTGCATACAGCTCCCTGGGAAAGTTCTGGGTGAACCCTGCTTCCTGCACCCCACTTTACTGAGAAGGCCCAATCCACCAATCAGGGACATTCACACTTCTTTACACCAGCTACCCCTCCCCCCATCTGCTCCAGGCTGTCTCTGCCATTACGACAGGGATGTCTGTCTGTCCCCAGCTTTCTTAGGCTGGCCTTCAGGGCTCCACACCTCTGCCCTCCCACCTGCCCTGTTCTTTCCCCCTCACCCTTTCTGTGGCATTCTGCCACTTTCTGGCTTCTCTTGTCTCATCTTCCCATAACCCACACATAGGTTCATGTGAGGCGAAGGTGATAACCACTACACTGTGGAAACGTCTAGAATTTGTGAATGAGCACAGGTGAGCACATGCCATCCACATCTGTGACACATTCCTCGTGTCCCCGAAGGAAGGTCCTGCTTTTGGTCACAATGGTTCACAATGAATGACCGGGCATGTTCATCCTACCGCAGGTTCTGTGCATCAGGAATGGACAGAACCCAGCCGGCGTGCGTGCGAGACTCTGCCCCGTGGTGTCTGCAGCAGGGACGGCTTGTCATACCTGCCTCAGCAGGCCTGATTGGGGTGCTGGCTGCTGCCGTGGCCTTGGTGCGGGGCGGGGGTGAATGACCACAGAAGGAATGGAAGCTTCCTCATGTCTGGGGGCCGGCTTTGGTTGTGAGCACTACCAGACAATAGGGCCACCCTGGGCCTGTGACGCAGGGGCAACAGTCTCCCTGAGAGCCAGAGGCCTCCTCACCAAACCACACCAGCACCAGGTCTCAGTTCATTTCACAGATGGGTCATGAAGTGTCACAGTCAGCCACACGCTGCTGGATGTACCTCCAAGCCAGTCATAGTTATGGGGGGAAGGGATATTTTGAAGTTACAAATCCAGGGGAGGTTCCATAATGGTGAGAGAGGCTGGTCCCCTTTCTCAGATCCAAGCAGAGAGAAACCTATGGTCAGCACCACACACACACACATACACACAGGCAGGAGGGCCAGAGATTTCCTTCCCCTTTATCTAGCCTTAGGGTGGGGTCTTGCAACCCTTTCCCAGACCTGTTGATTCCCCAAGTCTCTGGAATTTCCTTCCTGCACTGATCTCCCAGGAAGGGATGTCTGTTTCTAGCTCCCCTGAGGCTCCTTACATCCTGCCCCCTACTGAGAGGGCTGCCTTCCTATGAACCACCTGAGACCCACCCAAGATGACTTAACAGGTCAAGTTGACAACAAAACTGAACCATCACAGAAAGGAACAGTGACTTCCACAGTGTCAAGACTAGAACCCAGGCCCCTACATCCACACCAGAATTCTCTACCACCCAGTCTGTTTTCAGGTGAGTTTCTATGGGGCAGATGTGAGGACAGTGCCTGCTGAGTTGGCAGGTGCAGGCAAGGGTATGTGAATGGATCCTCAGGAGAAGTAGTGTGCTGGCCTGTGGGGCTATGTTCTTGAGTGACAACTAACCCTAATCTTAAACCTAATTTTAGGCCACCTGTCCTAGAGTGAAGTAGAGAGAGCCTTTGTTGTCCATATGTGGGGGGGCACCTACCTGTATGTGTGTGTGTGGAGGCCAAAGGACAACCTTGGGTGTCATTCCTCAGAAATGCCATCTATGTTTTTTTTTCCAGGTAGGGTCTCACTCTAGCCCAGGCTGACCTGGAATTCACTATGTAGTCTTAGGATGACCTTGAACTCATGATAATTCTCCTACTTCTGCCTCCCAAGTGCTGGGATTAATGGTGTGTACCACTACGCCCAACTTGCATGTAAAAATATTTATTTTTATTTAGGAGAAAGAGAGAAAT
>PVHP010017597.1:0-34312 GCA_004024765.1 Zapus hudsonius | reverse complement strand
CTGAGCCACACCCCCAGCCCCTCACTGGGGATTCTAGGCAGGAGCTCTACCACTGAGCCACACCCCCAGGCCCTCACTGGGGATTCTAGGCAGGAGCTCTACCACTGAGCCATGTCCCCAGCCCCTCACTGGGGAATTCTAGGCAGGAGCTCTACCACTGAGCCACCCCAGCCCCTCATGGGGGATTCTAGGCAGGAGCTCTACCACTGAGCCACACCCAAGCCCCTCACTGGGGATTCTCAGCAAGCACTCTGCTGCTGAGCTATGTTTACAGGCTCTCACTGATGGACTCTAGGCAGGAGCTCTACTGCTGAGCTAGTTTTAGTCCTGGTTTAGGATTCTCACCGAGCCTGGTAGCTTATGTGCTGTTATTTCCTCCCTTTTCCCATCAGCATGTCTGCTGCAGTGACTGAATTATTTTTCTCTTTCTTGCTCTGTCCCCAGGAGAGGTCTGAACCCACCTCATCGCGTCAAATCCATCTCCATGACAACGTTCACTGAGCCTGAAGTACTCTTCCTACAATCCCGAGGAAATGAGGTGCGTTGCTTCTGCGGGAGCTGGTAGACAGCTCCAGCCACCCTGCCTACCTGTCAGTCAGAATTGGAGAAAAATCCCAAACTTTTCTCTTTGGGGTTGAGTTTCTCTTAATTTTCAGTATGTAAGATTTCTTGCCTTAGGCATATTTGTATATTTACAGAATCTTGGTTATACAAATCGTGGTTTGTCTAAGCCCCTTGTGAGGATTCAAAGGAAACCAAAACTCTATAGGGACAGTCCTAGGCAACTCAGGGGAAATGGTTAGAGGTCATGTTCATGACCATTCCATTGACTGGACCACTCTGCTAGATTCTCCTAGTTCTACCTCCCATTGCCTTAGGCATGTGGAGATCATCGCCCCATGTGCCACTTTGTGTCTGGCTTTATGTGGGCCAGTGAGACAGCCATACACAGTGCTAAAGCCAGAGAGAGAGAGAGAGGCTGGCCTCTGATCTCCATGCGCTTGACACGTGCATATTATACACACACACACACACACACACACACACACACACACACACACACACATCAGAAGAACAAGAAAGCGAAGCCTGCCGTGGTGGTGCACGCTTTTAATTCTAGCGCTCTTATCCCAGAATTTGGGAGGCAGAGGTAGGAGCATTGCCGTGAGTTCAAGGCCACCCTGAGACTACATAGTGAATTCCAGGCCAGCCTGGACTAGAGCGAGACCCTTCCTCGAAAAACCAGGAAAAATAAAGTGAGTTAAGCGCCTCCCTGGCTCAAGCTCGCAGGTGACTGGCTGACAATCAAGGCCTCTGACACTTGTCCTGACCTCACCTCTCTTCAAGTTCAGCTCTCTGTAATTCTCATGGCTCATCATTTTTCTTTTTGGTTTATTTAGGGCTTTGATTGTTATTTGAGACAAAGTCTCACTATGTAGCCCAGGCTGGCCTCCAACTTGAGGTCTTCCTGTCTCAGCCCCCTGAGGGCTGGGATTGTCACCATGTCTTACATTATTTTCCTTTTCAATATCTCCCACAACATGAAGTCATGAATCTACTTTTATTTATCTGAGGCCTTCCCAGAGGACAGGGATCATATGTGACTTGTAGGTACCCCCAGATCCTGGCTCTGTGTTGGGGTCCATAAATACTTATCAGTGAAGACAGTGATGACTGCCCTGAGCTCTCCTCTTCCCCGGCTCTATTTCTTCAGGTTTGCAGGAAGATTTGGCTGGGTCTCTTTGATGCTCGGACATCTTTAACCCCAGATTCCAGGGATCCTCAGAAGGTGAAGGAGTTTCTCCAGGAAAAATATGAGAAGAAGAGGTGGTAAGGAGGAGAAAAGAGCGCCTGTGGAGATACGAGTCCGAGACATGCTTCGTCTTCCCGTAGCCAGGTTCCAAAGCCGTGTCTTCAAGACCAGGCTGGGAATGGGTCTGCTTCTCCCAGATTCAGCTGGGGCTGAAGTCCGACTTTACAATAACAAATTGATGCTGAGCCTGTAATCCCAGCATTTGGGAGGCTACAGCAGGAGGATCAGGAATTCCACACGTTTTGAGTCTCAGGGTGTAGAACTAAGATTCTTCCAGAGTAGGGGATGCTTGCAGTTTGGTGGGAGGGGTTTACCAGTAGTAGCAGGAGCTAGAGGACAGGATAGGTTGGGAGCACTGTCCTGCTAAGGTGCAGACACCTTCTCTGTGGGACTGAGGAGGAGGAATCTGATGACGCTCGCTCTGTGATTGCAGCTGTTTAGGAGGCCGAGGCAGTAGGATCAGCAATCCAGGCCTGCTTGGGCTCCAGAGTGTGTTACTAACCAGTCAGGGCAACAGCCTAAGAATAAAAACACAAGAAAGGCTGGGGACGAAGCTCATTGGTAATGATTATCTAGGACACCCAGGGCCTTGGTTTGAATCCCCAGTACTGCAAAAAAACGAGCAGGGTTCAATGGCTCACACCTTTAATCCCAGCACTCGGGAGGCAAAGGTAGGAGGATCACCATGAATTCAAGGCCATCCTAAGGCTACAGAGTGAATTCCAGGTCAGCCTGGGCTAGAGTGAGACCCTACCTCGAAAAACCAAAAAAAAAAAAAAAAAAAAAAAAAAAAAAAAAAAAAAAAAAAAAAAAAAAAAAAAAAAAAAAAAAAAAAAGAAAGAAAGAAAGAAAGAAAAAGAAAAGAAAAAGCCAGAAAGTAAAAAGAGGGAAGTTGAAATTGGAGAACAGGCTTGCTGGTCGGCCAGCATCATCGCGTGTGTTATTACTCGACACACAGATGGTTTGAGACATCAAAAGAGGAGGAAGAGTGAGAGAAATGCATTATTTTATTCATTTAATTTATGCTAATTAAGTATCTTTAAAAATAAGAGGGAGGAGAGTGGGGCCTACCTCGAAAAACCAAAAAAAAAACAAAAACAAGAGGGAGCCAGGTGGCGTGGTGGCACACGCCTTTAATCCCAGCACTCAGGAGGCAGAGGTAGGAGGATCGCCGTGAGTTCAAGGCCAGCCTGAGACTACAGAGTGAATTCCAGGTCAGCCTGGGCTAGAGTGAGACCCTACCTCGAAAAACAAAACAAAAAAATAATAAAAATAAAAATAAAATAAGAGGGAAAACTGGGCGTGGTGGTGCCTTTAATCCCTGCACTCTGGAGGGTCACCAGTGAGTTTAAAGCCAGCCTAGGACTGCAGAATGCGTTCCAGGTCAGCCTGGGCAGGAGTAAGACCCTGCCTCAAAAATAAAGACAGCGAGCCGGGCATGGTGGCGCACGCCTTTAATCCCAGTACTTGGGAGGCAGAGGTAGGAGGATCACCATGAGTTCAAGGCCAGCCTGAGACTACAGCGTGAATTCCAGGTCAGCCTGGGCTAGAGTGAGACCCTACCTCGAAAAACCAAAAAAATAAAATAAAAAATAAAGACAGTGGGGCTTGGCGGTACACGCCTTTAACCCCAGCACTTGGGAGGCTGAGGTAAGAGGATCACCGTGACCAGACTGAGACTACATAGTGAATCCCAGGTCAGCCGCTGGGGGACCGGTAGGGGGATGGGGAAGAGGGAAAATACACAAAGCCCAGAGTAAACTGAATATTTCTACAGAGAAAACGAGCATCAAAAGCCGAGCACATTTCCAGCACTTGGGAGGTAGAGGCAGGAGGATCAGGAGTTCAAGATCATCCCAGCTGCATAGCAAGTTTGAGGCCAACCTGGCTATATCATGAGACCTTGGCTCCCTGCCCCAGAGATAAACAAAAGAGGAAAGAAATAAAAGTATACATTAAGGCACCCAAGGGACAGCCAGGAGTGGTAATTTGTGCCCAAAGTGGGTTAGGGGTGTATATATAACTCAGCAGTAGAGGACTTGCCTAGCTCTATCCCCAGCACCCCAAGGAAGGGGACGGGTCACACTTAAGAGAGGCTGAGCTTTGTGAAATTGTTCAATTTCTTTTACTCCTACAAAGGAAACTTAATTTAAAAAAAAGAAAGAAAGAAGACTTAGCCCTCTGTGACCTCCGCTGAGCGTGGCCCAGGATTTTAGCTGTTTTCACAGTCTGTGTGGTTCTTTCTCAAGGTACGTCCCCCCAGAGCAAGTCAAAGGGCCTCCTCACACCAAAGGCAGTGCCTCTACCTCCGTCCCAGAAGGAAAGCCCCAGCGGACACTTCTGGGAGACGCTGTCCCGTCTCTCTCAGATGCTGCTTGCACCTCGAGCCAGGTAACCCTAGGGCCTCCTTTTCACCTTTCTGTGGGGGTTCAGGCTACACAGCGTGGCACAGGGGTGTCACTTTGCTAAGTCAGGAGCCGAAGGTCAGTTCTCAGCCCTGCTGTTAGGTATGGATGGCTTGCATCTGTTCCCTCTGCACCTCGTATCTTTTGTGAGAGACCCTTCCTTCCCTCCAAGGAAACACAGAAAGGGCCTGCCACTGCTTCCAGTGCCTGGGAAGGAAGTAGGAGGAGGTAGCAGCTATGGGGCAGTGCTGGGCGTGTTTCTGTGCCTCTGACACAATGAAAAATGTCTGGTTCCTGGGCCTGATGAGCAACGTCTTAGTTATGAGAGGGTCTTGCCAACTTCTTCCCAGGAATCCTCTCAGCTGAGGGAAGTTGCTCTCTGTCCTCTCTATCTGGGAACAGCCTGCAGAGCTATGGAGGGGTCCAGGTCACGTTTGGGATTCTGAATGTCACATGCAATTCTTTCCCAAGTCTGCCAGCCAGTCTGAGGCTCGCCCAGCCCAGGCCCGGAGCTCCCAGCCTTCTTCCCAGTCTTCTGCCAAGAAGGCCAGCACTGACCTGCTGGCTGACATCGGCGGGGACCCCTTTGCTACCCCCCAGGTGGCACCAGCCTTTGCCACATTCCCAGCCTTCGGGGGTAAGTAGGACCTGCGATAAGGCAGACTTGCTGTCCACTCGGTGAGTGGGGTGGCCACTCAGGCAGGGCTTCGGGCAGAGAGAACAGCGTGGAGAACACTTCGGAGTTTGGCCATCAGCTAAGACCTACTAGCACGTCCTCTAACACGAAAAGAGCCAGTTTGATTACTTACCTTCTATTAAAAATGGGAGGAAGGGAGCTAGGCGTTGTATTGGATGCCTATAATCCCGGTTCTCGGGGCTGAGGAATGAGAAACAAGAATTGAAAAGTCTCGGCTGGAGAGATGGCTCAGAGGTTAAGGCACTTGCCTCCAGTGCCTAAGGCCCCGGGGTTCAATTCCCCAGGACCCACATAAGCCAGACCCACAAGGTGGTGGCCCTGGTGCTCTCTCTCTCTCTCTCTCTCTCTCTCTCTCTCTCTCTCTCTCTCTCTCTCTCTCTCTCTCTTGTTTTTCGAGGTAGGGTCTCGCTCTAGCCCAGGCTGACCTGGAATTCACTATGTAGTCTCAGGCTAGCCTTGAACTCACAGCGATCCTCCTACCTCTGCCTCCTGAGTGCTGGGATTAAAGGCATGCTATTTGTTTGTTTTTAAGATAGTCTCCTATAGCCCATGCTGGCCTTGAATTTTCTCTGCAGCCAAGGGTGGCTGAACTTCTGATCCTCCCACCCCTACCAAGTGCTACACAGCTGGTTTATGTGGTGCTGAGGACGGAACCCGTGTCTCTGTGCACACTAGGCAAGCGGTCCGCCAACTGGGCTGCATTCCCCAGCCCATTGATCTCTTTCGGGACAAGATGGTGCTAGCCCAAGTTCATTGTGAACTCCAGAGCCTCCCCTGGGCCCCCACACCCACCTCCTGAGTGACAGGGTCACAGTGTCACCACCATGCCTGGCTCTGTGTTTTCTCCATGTAACCTCTGCCTTCCTTCCCTCTCCCTATAGGCCAGACCCCTTCCCACGGGGGCTTTGCCAACTTTGATGCCTTTAACAGTAGCCCCAGCTCCTCTGCCTTCGGGAGCCTTCCTCCAGCAGGCCAGGCCCCGTTCCAGACCCAGCCAAACCCCACAGGTAAACTCTCACCCCCATGCAGCCTCCGCTGTCCGTCAGTCACATCCCCACCGACCATACATAACCGCTAAGGAAACAGGCACCGTGAAGCTGTTCCAAGGGCGAATGGGCTTATGGCTACCTGCCCGCCGCCAGGGGCCGCTGGGGCTGTTTTTCAAGCTTGCAAAATGACCACAATTCCAGCAGGGGCCGCCCGCCCTCTGCAGGTTCTACCTGAGGAAATTTCTGACTCGAAATCCGGGAGTCCTAGAAAATGTGAATTTAGATGGGACCTTGTCATTAAAATGCTGTGACTGTGAAATAAATTGCCTCCGAGGGTCAAGTGGTTAGGTCAAGTTCAAGGTAGTCTCCAGCAGTCCACTCTCTGCCTCTAAGAACAGAGGTCTATAAACCCCACTTTGTGTTGTTAGGAATTACAGACAACTTTCAAGTCCCGCCGGGCGTGGTGGCCCACGCCTTTAATCTCAGCACTCTGGGAGGCAGAGGTAGGAGGATCACTGTGAGTTCAAGGCCAGCCTGAGACTACATAGTGAATTCCAGGTCAGCCTGGACTAGAGCGAGACCCTACCTTGAAAAACAAACAAACAAAAAAAAAGAACAGAGGTCTATAAGCCCCATGCTGTGTTGTTAGGAATTATAGGCAACATTCAAGTCCCCCCTTTTTTAAAAATTTTTAATTTTTTTGAGGTAGGGTCCCTTTTAAAGCCGATAGTCCCTCCCTAACCCCCAGACATCCATCCCTATAGCCTCTCTTCCGAGGGCAGCTGAAGGGCTATGGAGACCGGATGTCCAGGGACAAGCCAGTGACTCTCTCTCTCTCCTTCCTCCACTCTCCCTTTCCCTTCTCCACCCTCACTGCCAGCCAGTCGGATGCTGACCGGAAGTTACAGCTTCGGTAAGTTCTCCCCACCCCTCAGCCTCCCCAAGACCCTCTGATCACAGGGGTTTGAGGTCTCAGAGGTTCCTGGGGCTCAGCTGCAGAGCCTGTGCTCAGCATGCGTGAAGCGTGGGCTCCATCTCCAGCTTGAGCAACCCAGAGTTACAGATTTTAACCATTTCGCAGATGAGGTAGTTGTATGGCTGCAGAACGGCAGAGCTGTGCCTTCTTGAGACTCGCCTGGCACACAGCCTTCCCACAGTGCCATTCAGAACTGCTGGCTTGCTTTTACTTTGATTGGCTGATTGATTTTGGCAGTCCTGGAGAGCCATGCTGAGCCACGCCCCTGTCCTCTTCTGGTATGTTTCAGACAGGGTCTCCTTAAGTTTTCTAGGCAGGCCTTGAATTTGTAATCCTGAGTTCCTAGGAATACAGGCCTGCACCACCAGAATCCACTTTGTTTTGATTTATTGCTATTTTTTAATAGAACAGAAGTAACAGCTTATTCATAAAAATTAAAATCCATAAAGAAGGTTTTTTTGAATGTTTATTTATTTGAGAGAGAGAAAGAATGGGAACTCCAAGGCCTGCAAATGAACTCCAGACACATGCATCCTCTTGTGCATCTATATATATATATATATAGTGTATAGGCACCGGGGAATCGAACTCTGGTCCTTCTGCATTGCAGGCAAATGCCTTAACCACTAAGCATTTCTTCAGCCCAGAAGTTTTTATAATTATATATTTGAAGTAACTGACAATGTAACCTTGAAATTCACAAAACACAAATGACTAGACACAAAGAGAATTTAAAATATTTGTGAAGAGAGAGAATGGACACACCAGGGCCTCTTACCAATGCAAATGCACTCCAGATGCATGTGCCACTTTGTGCATCTGGTTTTATGTGGGTACTGGAAATGTGAACCCAGGTCAACCTGGGCCATCAGGCTTTGTAAGCGATTGCTTTTAACTGCTGAGCCATCTCCCCAACCCATAATGAGAATTTAATAAGTGAACAGAGTTGAAGACTAATGTTCTCACTCACAAGATTTAAAGTAGACAAACAGGTGAGGGCAATCTGAGAAGCCTTAACAAGTTGGATCTAATAAATGTAAGCAGAAATTCATTACCAGCTAACAGACCATTCCCTCCCTCCTTCCTATTGAACCCAGAGCCTCATGTACTGTACAAGCCCAGAATATATATTATTTTCAAGCATATAACCCTTTCATTATTTGACCATATATTAAGAAACACAATCTCTATAAATTCCAACAGATAAGAATTGCAGGGTTGGGAAGATGGTTCAGTGGTTAAAGGTGCTTGCCTGCAAAGTCTGCTGGCCTGGGTTCAATTCCCAAGCTGCCCATATCAGCCAGATGCAAAAAAGCAAAAAACGGTGCAAGGGTCTGGCGCTCATTTGCAGAAGCAAGAGGCCCTGGAGTGCCCGCATACACTCGCACCTGTGCACACATAAATAAAATTTTTAGAAAGACTTGCATATGGCCTATTTTGTATGATCAAAGATGGCCTTAAACAAAGCTTCAAGGCACACACCACTGGGAAGAACCTCCAAACCAGGCACAGTTATGGGAGGAAAGGATTTATTGAAGCTACAGATCAGGGGAAGTTCCAAAATGGCAAGAGGTTGGTCCCTTTTCATAGTCTCAAGCAGAGAGGGGGAGAGAGAGAGACAGAGAGAGAGAGAAAGAGAGAGAGAGGGAGGAGCCATCACATACACAGACAACAGCAAACAGGCAGGGGAAGGAAGAGAGCTTTCCTTCTCCTTTCTATAGCCTTAGGACAGGGTCTTGCAACCCTTTCCCAGACTTGTTGACTCCCTGAGCCTGGAATTTCCTCCCTGCACTGCCTTCCCAGGAAGAAATGCTTGTTTTCAGCTTCCCTGAGCTTCCTTACATCCTGCCCCTACTGAGGGAGGGCTGCCTTCCTGTGAACAACCTCAGAGACCCTTCTAAGATTACTAACAGGTCAAGTTGACAATAAAGCTTAACTATCACAATGAGAAAGAGACAAAAGTCAACATCCATAAAGTTTTTGTTATCCTTTAAAAAAAGAAAAGTTGGAATACTTTTTTTTTGGTTTTCCGAGGTAGGGTCTCGCTCTAGCCCAGGCTGACCTGGAATTCACTCTGTAGTCTCAGGGTGGCCTTGAACTCAAGCGATCCTCCTACCTCTGCCTCCCAGATTGCTGGGATTAAAGGGATTAAAGGCGTGCACCACCACGCCCGGCTGGTAATTTTTTTTTTAAACTTTAAAGGAAATACAAGTAGGTGATACTGAGAAAAAAAAAAAAGTGAAGATCTCCTCAGCCTGACTAGCCAGAGAAATGCATACTGGAACAAGATGCTTTTGCCCATTAGATTGGCAAATTTGTTTAAAGAGCTGGACATGGCACTCTGGAGGGAGTTCAAGGCTGACCCTGAGTTTTTATCCCCAGCACCACAAGGTGAAAATGAACTATTGGCGTTGATGAAAGCAGATTTTGGCTCTGGGCAGAGGCAGAGGGCAAGTGCCGGCATTCCTATGCCAACCTGTGAGAGCTGGAGAGCAAGTCCTCGAGCGTTAGGACCCGCTCTGCCCTCCGGTGTTCACAGGAGGCGTGGCACAGCCTACAAGCAGGCGGGAGGCAGGCTTTGAGGCCGGGCCTCCCTGGGGAAACTCTGGAACCCGATGGTGCATAGAGAAGGGGCCTGTGCTCACTCAGAAACCCTGAGTCAGTCAGTCAAGGGAAAGGCCTGACCTCTGGAGAGTCAGAGACCCAGATCCACCTGCTTAATGTCCCGTGGTTAGAAAGGACGGACGGATGACCCCGTGCTCTGCCATTGGAGCTGGAGGTGGCAAAGGAAGGCTCTGCCATTCAGTAAAGAGTCCTCAGGCCCCACGGGACCAGGAAGGCACCAGACACCTTTGTCTTCCCAGCTACTTTTTGGTTTTTCGAGGTAAGGTCTCATTGTAGCCCAGGCTGTCCTGGAACTCACTCTGTAGTCTCAGGCTGGTCTTGAACTCACAGTTCCTCTGCCTCCTGCCTGAGTGCTGGTGTTAAAGGACTGTCCCACCAGGTGCTGCTGTTTATACTTAGCGCCTAGCACGTGGAAGAGCCTTCAGAGGAGGAGCAGGGAGATTCCAGTGACGGGCATTCGGAGCCCAAAACAGCCGGGCGGTGGCTCAAGGGCGGGCAGAGCACTTGCCTGGCATGCACAAGGTTTTTGTTCAACTTCTAACAACTCAAGAAAAAGGGAAAAAACAAGAACATGATGCCTCACACCCGAATGATCAGCACTCAAGTGTGAGGCAGGAGGATGGCCACAAGTTTGAGGCCAGCCTGGGCTACATGATGAGACCCTGTCTCAAAATATCAAAGGCTAGGTGACAGAGATGGCTCCCTGAGTAAGAGCTCTTGCCACCGGCATCAGGGCCTGGTACCACCTGAGCTCTGTTCCCTGGGACTCATGTAAACAGCTGGCAATAGCTCTACACAAAAAACCACAGCTCCATGTTCAGAGAGAGACTTGGTCTCCAGGAAATACACAGGGGCGTAATGGAGAAAGGACAATCAAAGTTGGGTTGGAGAGAGAGCTCTGCGTTAAGGAGCTTGTCTGTAAAGCCTAATGACCTGACTTTGAGTCCCCAGGACCCACATAAAGCCAGATGCTCAATGTGACACATGCATCTGAAGATCATTTGCAGTGGCTGCAGGCCCTGGTGCGCCCATTCTCTCTCTCCCCTCCTCTTTCCCTCCTTCCCTCTCTACTTGCAAATAAAATGATTATTTTTTTAAATATTTTATTTATTTGAGAGTAATCGAACTCAGGACCTTCTGTGTTGCAGGCAAACACCTTAACCGCTAAGGCATTTCTTCAGCCCTGAATTATTTTTAACAATGATTGAAAGCTCCTTTCCCTATGACCGTTGGAAAGAGAACAGCGGGGAGGGTTGTTGGTGCCAGAGTTGTAGCGAGTGAGTGTCGTGTCTGTGACTGGAATTCCACAAACAGCTGTTAAGCACCTCCCTGCAGGGCATGCCGGGAAGTGTTCAGTGGTGAGCCTGCCAACTCTGCTGAAAATAAAGCCTTTTTGCACTCGTGGACTCAGTTTACCCTCATAGTGACCCAGAGTCCTTGACAGGGTCCCAGGATGCAGATGAGTCTTGATAAGCAGAGTGTCCCCGGGACCAGAGACTGCACACGGGAGCTCCAGGATCGTGAGGAAGGCAAGGGCCTGGCCCAGTGAACGGTGCTCTCAGCTCGGTCAGTCCAGGTGGTCTCCCGGGAGGAGGCGGCTTGATGGCAGAGAAAACAGTGACAGCTAGGGCTGGAGAAGTGGCTTAGCGGTTGAGGCGCTTGCCTGTAACGCCGAAGGACCTGAGTTCGATTCCCCAGTGCCCATGTAAAGCCAGATACACAAGAGGACGCATGTGTCTGGAGTTCATTTACAGGCCCTGGGGCACTTCTCTCTCTCTCTCTTAAATAAAATTTTTTAAAAAAGAGATGTTGGGCTGGAGGGATGGCTCAGCTGTTAAGGTACTTGCCTCCAGTACCTAAGGCCCTGGGTTCAATTTCCCAGTACTCACATAAGCCAGACCCACAAGATGGTGGCCCTGGTGCGCTCTCTCTCTCTCTCTCTCTCTCTCTCTCTGCTTGAAAATGAATAAATAAAATATTAAAAAAATAAATAAATAAAAAAGAGATGTTAGTGGGACCTGCCAGTCTGTGCCTATAGCCTTGGCGGATAGAAAGCTCAGGGTCAGCCTGGGGTACATACTGAGACCCAGGAGGGAGGGGGACACTTCTCCATAGAACATGTAGGCTAAGCTATCACATGGGGGGGAGAGTTGCTTTGTCCTCTCAGCCGTGACTTGAGCATTCGAGAGCTCACGCCCTTCCCAGAAGTCTCTGCAGGAGATGAGCCCTGGAAAGCTCACTGGTCCAGAGAAGCCAAGGGGCGCCTCTCGATCACTCCACCCTTCGTCCACCTCTCCCAGCTCCTCTCTGGCCTCGTCCCTCCAGCCTCACCTCCATCCCCGGTTTCTCTCCCGTTGCCCAGGGAGCAGCCAGGTGTCTCCGTTCGGTCCCTCGCCTCTGGCAGCTGCCTCGCAGCCCAGCAGCCTTGCAGATTCGGGCCTCCTGGGACCTGGAGTGTCAGCGGGAGGGCTCCCTGGCAGGTGAGTCGAGACACTGGGGGAGGGGGCTCCCCCAGGGCTGGAGGCACTTTCCCAGTCCCCGATTGCAGGGGTGGCTGCCCCTTGCTCCCTGGCCTGGCCGACTCCCGCTGCAGGGCACACTTCTCTCTCCATGTAGCATTTTTGGGATGGCCAGCCAGGTCCCCGTGTTCCAGGCGGCCACGACAGGCGGCAGCGGCAGCACAGGGCTCGCTTATGGAGGTGAGTCCTGGCCTGGGAGGGGACCTGGGAGAAGCCTCCAAAGAGAAATGCTCAAACCTCCTTTCTCCATCCTCCTTGCTCAGCCTTCACCAACCCTTTCGCCACTCCTGCGGCTCAGCCCCAGCTGCCTTCGACAAACCCCTTCCAGCCCAATGGCCTGGCCCCAGGTAAGCTGGCAGCATTGCCCCTGCCCTCCCGACTCCCGAATGCCTCCTCCCTGCAGCTTTCGCCCCGTCACCCCTCCCTCTGTCCAAAGAGCAGCCAGCGCCCGGGCCTCCCAGTGGGCATGTCCTACAACCAGGATTTGTGTCCACAACAAAAACCCATGGGCACTAGAGAGGCTCACCTCAAGTTCAGGGTCATCCTAGGCTACCAAGTGAGACCCCCATCTCAAAAAGAGTGCACCCCACCAAAGACTGACTGAGACCCTATTACCCATAATGAACACCAGTAACCCTACTGAGGAGGGCCCCCAGGGACAGTGGGGTGGGCCTGGGGAATGCAAGACCACAACCTCAGTAAAAAAAAAAAAATTTAAAAAGGGGGGTATGGGAGGGAGAAAGGGAAGAGAGGAGGGGGAGAAGAGAACAGGCACAGGGGTCAAAGTTCACTCGTGTTTTTGCAACGTCACAGCCATGCTCTCTGAGTCTGAGGCAGAGTGCAGGGAAGGAACACTCTCAGGGTCCTTCTCCAGGCGTCTCGTGTTAGGGAAAAACTCTTCTCCGTTTTCCCAAAGGAGGAATTTAGGGAAGACCCTTTTCAGCCCACCTGCTGGAAGTTCACTGAGTTCTCGATCCCCAGGGCCCGGCTTTGGGATGGGCAGTGTGGTGCCTGGCTTCCCCCAGCCGGTACCAACCGGGGCTTTCGCCAGCGCCTTCCCCTCACCGCTGTTCCCACCACAGACCTCGCTGGCTCAGCAGCAGAAGGGTAAGAGCTCGGTGTGCCCCCTGCCGCCCACTCCCCACACGTGAACATGCCAGGCAGTCACCCTCGGTCCACACAGGCCTGTCCAGGATTCCCCTGGAACCTCATACAGAACCAGCAGAGGGCATCAGAACCCGTGCCTGCCACCTCTAATCCCAGCACTGGGCAGGCCGAGGCAGGAGGGTCGCTGAGCGGATGAAGCCTTCCTGGGACTACAGAGTGAGTGCCAGGTCCGCCTGGGCTAGAGTGAGACCCTACCTCAAAAAACTAAAAAAAAAAGATCAAAACTAAAACCTATGCATGTCTGGTGGTGCAGACCTGCCATGTCAGCTCCTGCAAGAGGACTGAAAGTTCAAGGCCAGCCTGAGCAACTTAGTGAGTCCGTCTCAAAAGGTAAAAGAGGCAGACAGGCTCTAGAGAGAGCTCCTGCACAAGCATGAGGGCCCAGAGCGATTCCTCTGCACCCATGTAACCATGGGGGTGGCCGGGCACACCACAGCCCCGTGGGGAAGAGAGACCTGAGGATGGCTGGAGTTCAAGCCCTGGAATCATGAGAGACTCAGGAGACACTCCACGTTCTCCTCAGGCCCCACGTGCACAGAACGCCACATCTGCGCATGTACACACACCCCACACCACACAGACTACATGCGCACATGTTTTTAAAAAGTGGAAAGGCTGAAAGTGTAACGTCCATGGCAGAGAGTTTGCCTGGTCATGTGAAGGCTCTGGATTCCACCTCCAGTTCCTCAGAAGAAAGGGAGCTGGAAGGGGAAGGAGAGGAAAGAACAGAAACCCAGCCACATCTTTCCGGGTCTTTATTTTTTTAATATTTATTAATTTTTGCAAATAGAGAAAAGAGGCAGACAGAGAAAATGGGTGGCCAGGGCCTCCAGCTGCTGCAAACGAACTCCAGATGCATGCACCGCTTTGTGCATCTGGCTTTATGTCATTAGGCCTTGCAGGCAAGTGCCTTAACTGCCGAGCCATCTCTCCAGCCCTTTTTAGAAATATTTATTTATTTATTTGCAAGCAGAGAGAGAAGAGAGAGAATGGGTGCACCAAGGCCCACAGCCACTGCAAGTGAACTCCAGATGCATGCACCGCTTTGTGCATCTGGCTTTACGTGGGCACTGGTGAATTGAACCCTGGTCGTTAGGTTTTGCAGTAGAATGCCTTAACCCCAATCCATTTCCCCATTTCAAAACATCTCTATATTACTTATGTCATTTTTTATTTGGCTATTTTGAGACAGGGTCTCATGATGTAGCCCAAACTAGCCTAAAATTCATGATCCTCCTGCCTCAGCTTCCCAAAGTACTGGGATTACAGTCTTGAGCTACTTATAACCCCTAATACAATAAAAATGCTATGTAGATGGGCGCGGTGGTGCACGCCTTTAATCCCAGCACTCGGGAGGCAGGGTTAGGAGGATCGCCGTGAGTTCAAGGCCACCCTGAGACTACATAGTGAATTCCAGGTCAGCCTGGACTAGAGCGAGACCCTACCTCGAAAAACCAAAAAAAAATGCTATGCAAATCACCGCTATGCTGTATTGTAGAGAGACTGACAAAGAAAAGCGGTCCATGCGTGTTGAGTACGGGTGTGACTTTATTAATGTCTCCAGTCCACCGTGGGTTGGATCTCTATGCCAGGGGCTGCTGGTATTGTAAGACCCGAGCCAGTTCCCTCTGTGGCCAGTAGGGGGACCCGCAGAGCAGCACACCTGCCTGCGGCCTGACAGCCACACACCTTTCCCCTAAATTCTGGGTTCTGGAAGGGTTACTCTCGCTGTCGCCCTGAGCCATCTGGTGGCAGCAGGAGGGACAGTCAGCCGAGTTCTCGCTCTTGCCCTCCAGGCTCTTCCTTCACCGACTTAGGCTCTTCGAAGCTGGGCCCCAGGCCAGCCGGAATGTCCACCAACCCCTTCATGGTGAGTGCCCTCATGGGCTGGACCCTTGCCCGAAAGGGCAACATGGGGTGGAACTCGGGCCTCATCTGTATTTATTTATTTTTTCGAGATTGGGTCACACTGCAGTCAGTGCTTGGCCTGAACTCACAACCCTCCTGCCTCAACCTCCGAGTGCTGCGATTTCAGTGTTGCACCCGCACCCCTGGCTTTCTGGTCCTGCAACCCCTCTGGACCCTCTTCTCCAAGCTTCTCTCTTGCTCTTTCTCCAGCACAGTACTTGGGTGTTGTTTTGCTTTTGTTTTTTAAGGTAGGGTCACACTCTAGTCCAGCCTATAGTCCCAGGCTGGCCTCAAACTCACAGTGATCCTCCTGTCTCTGTCTCCCCAGTGCTGGGATTAAAGGTGTGGGCCACCACACTAGACTGTTTACTTTTTATTTTGTTTTATTTTTGGTTTTTTTGAGGTAGAGTCTCACTGTAGCCCAGGCTGACCTGGAATTCACTATGTAGTCTCAGGCTGACCTCGAACTCAAGGCGCTTCTCTTACCTCTGCCTCCCTAGTCCTGGGATTAACGGGGTGCGCCACCACGCCCGGCTAAAACTTTTTTAAATTAGTTTTTATTTATTTGCAGACATAGGAGTGCAATTCACTGAAATTCACTGTGTAGTCTCAGGCTGGCCTCAAACTCACAGTGATCCTCCCTCTGCCTCCCAAGTGCTGGGACTAAAGGACACCACAGCTGGCCAGGTTTTTTGTTTGTTTGTTTTTGTTTTTGCAGCCTGGGCTAGACCCTACCTCGAAAAACAAGCAAAATAAATTAAAATAAAAACAATAAATTTTAACCATAATACCGCCTGCTACCTTCTCTTGTCCCTAGTACAGTAGTTGTTTTTGTTTTATTTTCGAGTTTGGTGGTGTCAAACTCAGAGCTACCCTCCTATCTCTGCTTGCGCCTGGCCACACTTGGCCCTAGTTTTGAAGGAAGAAACCGGGACGTGTTTGAGTATCTCTTCTATGGCCTCCAGCATTTCTTCCCTAATCCATTAACTTTTGTTCTTTCTTTCCAGACTGGACCCTCACCATTTGCCTCCAAATCTCCAACCACCAACCCATTCCTGTAGCCCTGTGTCCTGGGGTACCTCTTCTCTACCCTCTGGGGCTCCTCTGCGCCTAGAGCTCCAGCGACCATTAGCCTGTGGGCATCTCTGGGTCTAATGCCAGGATGGGCCTGGAGACATGGACGTGCTGATGCCTTCCTCCGGGCTTCCAGCTGTGTCCGGCAGGGCCTCCTGGTCAGCCACCCAGGGGCTTCCTTCCTTCTCCACTGGCCCAGAAGGAGGCACCCTGGCCTGGAGGAGCCACAGTGAAGATGATTTTTTTTTTGGTCAAATTAAGTATGACCAACCTCCTCCTCTCCTGCCCTCGACATACAATCAATCCATGGCGCTCAGTCCCTCTCATCCTGCGGGCTTGGCCTGAGCGGTGCTCCCTTGGGAGCAAGTCTTCCTCACGCCCAGCTTCCCGAGGCTCTGCTCCTCCCAGAAAAATGTGCAGAGGGGAAAGTGGGGGAAAGATGAGGGTGGTGTTGACAGTGGACAGCCAGCCCGCCTGGGGCTGAGGAGGCCCCGTGTCCAGCACCTTTGTTTCCTTGCTTGGCTGCACCTACCTTCCCCCACCGCCCCCAGCCAGTCAGGATGCGCATGCCTGGCTCCTTCAAGCACTTTAGCCGATGGTGTCCTGTTTGGATACCGGTGTTTTATATTTATATATAGAGTTTTCTAATATAGCCTATTCTATATCTATATCTATATATCTATCTATATGCACATACATACAGAAACATGCAGCCTAACATGCAGAAGGCCCTGGCTCCAATTTCCCAGTACCACCAAAAATGGATGGAGGCCAGAAGGAGCCCTGGAGGTGGAGGAGCCCTGGAGGTGGGGGACGGCAGCCTGTGTCCTGCTCCCACCACCCCTAGCAACAGAGCCTCGCTCGCTGGGTGTTTTTCTTTCCTCCACCATTCCGCCCCTGCCCCCAAGTATCTGCACCAAAGCTTGTTGCAGGCAAAGTTGGAGATGAACTGCATTCGAAAGAAAAAGGAAATGGCTCTTGAGGTTTTGCTTTGGGCCACCTGAGGGGCCCGCGGGTCAGTGAACATGACTAATGACTTGTCTCTCCCGGACTGGAATGCCTGGTCAAGTCTAGAAGCATCTCTGTCAGCAGGGGGCTTCTGCAGGGGCTAGAGCTGCTGGGCATGCGCGTGGACCCTGAATAAACCAGTCCCAGACTTGTCATCATCACTAGACGTTTCCTCCTGGACGTGTGTCAGCAGCCAGGTGTCTGGACTAGTCAGTGACCAAACAGGTGAAGCAAATACCTCCCCAGCCGAAGGCCTTGAACTTGGCCTTGCTTTTTAACCCCAGGCCTGCAGAGGCCCATCCCTCTCCCTCCCTCAGGCAGGGGGTGCTGCTTGTCTCTGGGGCTTCTCTGGGGCTTCCACTGAGACCACCAGAGAGGTGTGGGTTAGGTTATCAGTTTCTTTGATTTACTTTTCCAGAAAGGTTCCCCCCCCCCCAATTTTCAACAGTCCCTACCCTGCACCACATTCCTGCTGGCCCAAGCTTCTCCCCTCCTGCCTGAGGAAGAGGGATGTTGGGGTGGCACCCAGCCCCTGGTGAGCAGTTTCCAGATTCTCTTTGTCCCTTCGCTCAGTGGGTTTTTTCTGCCACCCTTTTTATTGGTGTTTTCTTTCAGACTAGTCCCCCTTGGTAGGTCATGCCGGCCTCAGGCCCTTCATTCTTCTGCCTCTGCTTTCCTTGCTGAGCTTACGGGAGGTGTGTGTCTCCATGACTCCAGAGTGAGGGGAGCTTTCCGCCGTGCCCGCTTCCCTCGCCCTTTCTAAGTCCAGATCCGGGGGCATCAGGATCCCAAGCAGAGGTGCCTTTTGTCTTGAGTGTGGGTCCCACTGCTGCCTTTCAAGGACTTCCTTACCACCTGGGTGCTGCCTAGGACCACACCTCCCAGCAGCCCTCACTCCCGTCTGTCTGTCCCTCTGTCCGACATGGACTCTGTCCAGGGCTGAGTGACCAGGCTGAGAACCTGCTCTGGGTCAGCCTCACAGTCCAGGGCAGGAAAGTTGAGCTCCCTGGACACAGGCTGAGGCTGGGGCTGCGGCTGCTGGCCTTGGCAAAGGCCTCTAGACCGTGGTAAGGAATGAGAGGGAGAGAGCCCGAGTGACTGAGCTGTTTTCCTCCCCAGCAGCCTTGCCTGACAGCCTAGGTCTGATGGGGGGGGGAGGTTTCCCCAGCTCACTTCAGCCAGATCCTTCCCTCGTCGCATGCCCCTGGCCCGTTCTGTGGCCACACCACAGATAACAGCCCTCTAGCTTGGATCCAGCCTTTGGCCAATCACCTGCGGATGGCCTGTGAGAGAAGAGGATCCTCTCCACTTGGGAGCCTCAGGGTGGTTCTGTCCCCACATCCCTCCACACAAGCTGTCACAACATCACAGGCAGGGGGGAGGGGGTTTCCTATCCTTGGAAAGCTCTCCCCCTCCGTAGATTATGGTAGAACTTTGGTTGTGAGGGGCACACGTTGCTTACCGTCATAATCTTGTCTAGGTAGGGGCCACGGGTGACTGATACAGGCCAGGCTTTTCCTGGTACCCAACAGGCTAATCATGAGGTGCTGGTAATTGCCCTGCACTATAGCTAGTCCACACGTCTGCTTTGTCTTTTACCCAGCGCTCCAGGGCTCAGGGACAGCGGCTGTGATTTCACAAGGACCCATGTTGCAATTTGCCTGTGTGGAGGGAGGGAGAAGGGATGATCTGGAGACCCTTTTTGGAGAGCTTCCAATCCTGGAGAGAGGCTTTGGGCTAAGGGCACCAAGGGGTCATGGGCCCTGCACACTTTCAATTCCAGGGCAGCACAACGGGGAAGGGGAGGGCTTGCAGACATCTGTGCCCCGGCCCATGCCAAGCCCCTGGGCCACGCAAGCCTAAGACCTTGAATGTTTGTGTTTGGACTACCTTGCCCAACGTCCACCTTTCTCCCACCCCTGGGCAGCGGGGGTGGGTGGGTGGGTGGGGGCACATCTTTGTGATTGATGGCTGGCTCTGGGTGTGTGCTCTCAGCATGGCTTTGAAAAGGTGCTCAAGTGTGTGCCCACAAGCGGCATCTCCAGAATTCCAGCTCATAGGCCTCAGGCCCCTGCTCAGAACTAGTCAGAAAACCAGGTTCCGTTCTATTCACCTGTTACGTGGGTCTATCTGAGGGAGCCCCTCACTAGTATCATTTTTATTATTTTTTCATGTTAGTGGGCATGCAGGTGTGTCTCTGCAGGTGTGTGCACATGTGTGGAGGTCAGGTGTCCTGGATCACTCTCCACTCTAAGTCCCCAAGGTCTCTCACTTGAACTCAGAGCTCATTGATTTGGCAGGTCTAGCTACCCAGCTTGCCAGGGGGTTCCCTGTCTCTGCATCCTGAGTGCTGAAACAGGCCGTCACACCTGCCCAACACTCAGGTGTGCTTTATCCACTGAGCCATCTTCCCAGCCCAATACCCTCAAGAGCCACAGCTTGGCCTCTGCCCTTCCACCCGGCCAATAGGAATCTTGCTTGCCACAGGGGTGAGGTCACCAGATCTGCTAAGGCCTGGCTGCATGTTTGACAGAATGTGCGGAGCCACCCTCTGTCCCCATGTGTGCTGGGATCAGAATTGATAAGCAAGAGGGGCCTTTGGATAGGGAATCAAAATCAACACTTCTGTGACCAGAGCCACTACAGCAGGTTAACATTTTGGGGCAGTATTGGTGGGGAGCAAGTTCCTGAAGGAATTTCTGAGAAATGGCGTGGGTACAGCTTGTGACCAGGGACGGATCTGGAAGTTCGCCTGTCTTGGGACACCATCACCCATAAACTCTGCGAAGCTGCATTGCTCAGCAGCCACGGCTCCAGGGTTAGGAACCCTTCCCGAGTGGCTAAGAGTTGATGAGTGGGGGAAGGACAGAGGAGCCATGCGGGGTGGCCGGAGCCCAAGGAGCTGCTCCATCTGGATGGCCTGCTTGGCCGCCCTCCCGATCGCCAGCGCCACACCCCCCAGCCCTGGATTCCAGTCCCGGCCTCTTCCCGCGGAGACGCTCCGCATGGCCCCGGGCCGCCCCTGGCGCGGTCCTCCGCCCCCACGGCCGGTCAGCTGATTGGTGCAGAGCGCCTAACCAACACGCTCCAACTGGAACTCAGCTCCCGGCCAGGGTGAGCGCGAGTTAATCCTCGGGAGGTGGGGATTCCGACTGGGTCGACCTCCGCCGAGCTGGAGGCCGGGCGCGCGGGACCACCGCCGGGACGCCCGCCGTGCGAGCTCCGGAGGAGGGGCCGGGCAGCGCCCCAGCCCGGCGGGGCCCCGCGCACCGGAGAACCGGACCCGACCGAGTCATTCCCTCGCCGGGGATCGAACCCATGGCCGCTCCGGAGTCCGAGTCCACCGAGGTGCCCCTCGGCCCTCCGCTGCCCTGGCCCTGCCCGGCCGACGTGCGTCTGTGCGGCCACCTGAGGAAGCAGAAGTCCCAGCGCCGCCGCTTCTTCGTGCTGCGCGCGGACCCGCCGCGCCTGGACTGCTACGAGAGCGAGAAGAAGTTCCGCGCCGCCGGCTGCCGCCCGGCCCGGCCCCGGCGCAGCGTGAGCCTGGAGGGCGCGTGCACCATCTGCAAGCGCTCCGACGCCCGCCAGCGCCACCTCATCGTCCTCTACACCCCCGACAGCAGCCTGGGCGTGGCGGCGGCCGACGAGGCGGAGCAGCAGCTTTGGTACAGCGCCCTGCTCGAGGTGCGCGCCGCCGCCGCCGCCGCCGGTGAGGACCGGGGCGGGGGGCGGGGGAGGGAGGAGAGATCACCCACTTGGGTTGATCCGGAACCGGACACCCCGAGGTCACCCAAAGTTCCAACACTCGCGGGGCGGGGCGGCGCGCGCCTTTGATCCCGGCCCGGGAGGCAGAGGCAGGAGGATGGCTGCGAGTTTGAGGCCAGCCTGGGAGCTCCGGGTCAGCCTGGGCTAGAGCGAGATCCTGGCCTCCCGTGACCGGCCCATTTGTCTCTCCAGGTCCGAGCAACCAGGACGACCCCGAGTCCTGTCTCGTCCCCCCGTTCCAGGACGTGTGGCCGGTGACGCTGCGGCCCAAGGGGCTGGGGCGAGCTCCCGGCCTGGGCGGCGGCGGCTACCGCCTGTGCCTGGGCTCCGGGGCGCTGAGCCTGCTGCGGAAGCCCGGGAGCCGGGGCTCGCCGCCGCCGCCGCCCGCCCTGCGCCTGTCCCTGCTCAGCGTGCGCCGCTGCGGCCACGCGGATTCCTTCTTCTTCCTGGAGCTCGGGCGCTCGGCACCCACGGGTCCCGGGGAGCTGTGGCTGCAGGCCCCAGATGCCGTGGTGGCACAGAGCATTCACGAGACCGTCCTGGCGGCCATGAAGAGGCTGGGGCGCATCCCGCCCGCGGGCCAGGTGGAGCCAGCGCCCCGGGAGTCCCTGAAGGGCTCCTCGTCGTTCCCCAACCTCGCCGTCTACGACACCCCCGCCTTGGCGGCCGAGAGGCGGGAGCGCGAGCTCAGGACCCTGGAAAGGCTGAGGGCGGCGGCCATGGAGCCGGAGGACAACTACGTCTCCATGAGCGCCAGGGAGGACTACGTGCTCATGGGGCGCGGCGCCGGCGACGGCTACATGTTGATGGCGCCCCCGGGCCTGCCCTCCACCCCGGGTCTCCAGCCGCGGTCCCAAGACTATGAGGACATCGAGTATGTGCCCATGACCAGCTTCTCAGCAGAGCCCTCGTCCTACAAGTCGGAACCTGGGTTCCGGGCTGCCCGCGGAGGCGTGCCAGACCCAGCGGGGGACTATGTGTATCTCCAGTATGGCGACGCAGACTACGTAGGGACGGGCACTGCCAGGCGGGAGCCCTCTGACAGCTGCCTCAACTATGTCGACCTGGACCTAGTCCCTCCTCTAGAGGTGTGCAGCAACGCCCCCAAGGCGGGCCCACACAGCTATGCCAGCATCAAGTTCTAGAATCTTCTGGCTGCTGCCCGGCGAGGGGACCCCAGGGCGGTTAAGGCACTTGCTTGCAAAGACTGCTCTCCCGGATTGATCCCCGCGTGCCCACAGAAAACCAGATGCACAAAGCGGCCCATGCATTTGGAATTCGTTAGCAGTGGCAGACCCTCAACCCTCTCTTGCAAATAAAGCATTTTTAAAAACAGTAACTAGGGGTTAACCGCTGGCCCAGGGTTCAGGCCCCCCACCCATGTAAATCCAGACACACTACGTGCTACGAGTGTCCGGAACTGGTTTGCAGAGGCAAAAGGTTCTCACACCCCCAGATTCATTCTCCTCCTGTGCCAGCCTCTTTCTCATAAATACAGTGGCATGGGATGGGGGCCCTAAAACCCCGGCGCCCCCTGCAGAGGTGCTGTGCTGCTCCTTGGCCTCCTGGGCTGGAGAATTGGCTCAGGGGTTCCATTCCCAGCACCAAGGTAAAGCCAGATGCACACAGTGGCGCACAAATCTGGAGTTCCTTTGCAAAGGCTGGCGGGAGGCCCTGGTGTGCCCATTCTCCCTCTCCCTCTCTCGGCTTGCAGATAGTCAAAATACAAAGTTGCATTTTTTTTCCCCCCGAGGTAGGGTCTCGCTCTAGCCCAGGCTGACCTGGAATTCACTGCTAATCTCAGGGTGACCTTGAACTCATGGTGATCCTCCTACCTCTGCCTCCCGAGTGCGAGTGCTGGGATTAAAGGCGTGCACCACCACGCCCATCTGAAGAATTGGATTCTTTAAGGGAGAAAGTTTTAGAACTTTTCTCTCCCCCTCCAAAAAAAAGAAAAGGAAAGAAA
This sequence comes from Zapus hudsonius, assembly GCA_004024765.1. NCBI lineage: Eukaryota > Metazoa > Chordata > Mammalia > Rodentia > Dipodidae > Zapus > Zapus hudsonius. Next base: position 11,400 of record PVHP010017597.1, on the reverse strand, counting down.
GAAAGAAAAAATTCCCTACAAACTTTTGGGCCTTCTCAGTTGAAAGTCCTGCAGAACTCCTGTAGAACCAGTCTCTGCCCACTGGTGACCATTCGGAGGATGCAGGCTGGCACACATTCGGAGGCAGACCCCACCCTATCTAAACCCCCGGGCCAGAGGGAGGGGTGGATGGGGCATGGGTCCCTCCCTGGCGAGCAAGCCCAGCCCTCACCGTTACAGGTTGGGTGGAGATGTGATTTAGCCATGTGGTTTATTGTCAACAGAACGAGGGTCTGGGAGAAGGAAGGGGCTACGGGCAGTGGGCGTCCGGGCTGGCTGTGGGAGACGGTCCAGTGCTTCCAGAGAAGCTCTGTCCATCGCCGGGGCCCAGCTGCTCGGCTGCTGGGGGGGCTGCCGCGGAGTGGGGTCCGGGGTCCCCCTGGCTCATCTGCAGCAAGCCGTTGAGGGCGATCACCTCGGACTCGCTGAGCCAGGCGGTGGAGGAGGGACGCACGCGGGTGGACATGATGGGGGGCGGGAGGCACAGCTTCAGGGGACCCAGAGCCTGAGGAACGTCGGGGGGAGAGCAGGTCAGCGTGGCTTCCTAAGCCTGGCGGGGAAGGGGACAAGGGGACGGAGCCTCACCTGCCGAGGGGGCTCAGACAGGTGCAGGGGGACGCGCTGTCCGCAGGGCAGCAGAGGGTCCACGAGGAAGAGCTCTTCAGAGCCCACCACGGGGAGCCCCGGGGAGCCAGCACCGACGTCTCGGGGCTCCCCCGGGGCGCAGGCCCGGCCCCAGGAGTCGTACATGGGCCACGAAGGGTGACACAGGGTTCGGCCCGAGAAAGAAGCACCTGAGCCGCAGCCGGTCTCCTGCGGACAGACAGGAAGTGCTGGCGCCCTTTCTCGAGACACTTGTCGCCCGTCAGCGCCACAGGGTCACTGGCTCACCGTCAGCCGGGGCGCTGCCCTGGCCTGGTAGTGGGGATCCCAGGGTGCCGGCGGGGTCCGGGTCCTCGTTGAGGGGTCCTCCGAGGCCACCTGGGGTGACAGAGGCGCTGGGGGAGGGAGGGAGGGGCGTGGGGTCCCGGGACCCCCAAGGGAGGCCTACCTGCGGCTTCTGGGTGTGAAAGGTGAGGGGGCTGCTGCTCGGTCCGCGGCCTGCGGAGACAGTGAGACAGTGAACGAATGAGTGAATGCGTGAGTGAGGAGGGGTCCTCCCGCTGACCCTCACGCGTGGAGTCTCACCCGTGCCCGGGGGCGTCCTCTCCGGAGCGCGAGGACTCCCGGCGGCCTCCTCCTGCCGGGCCTGGTTCCCGGGCGCGGGGCGCGGGCCGCGGCATGGTGCGGGCCTCCACCTCGGTGCCCGCCGACGACGCCTGCGCCGCACGCGCTCCAGCCCGCCCACCCGCGGCTCCCCCTAGCGGCGGGGCAGCCCGCTCCGCCCGGAAGTGAGCCCCGTCCCGTCGGCGCCCACAAACACGCGCACACCCAGGCCTGGGACCCGCGGGCTTCTCTTTATTGCGCTTCCCCCCCACCCCGGGGACCCCAAGGCCGATCCTGCAGGCAGCCCGGGCGTCTTCCGCCCGGCCCCGGGGTGGAGCAGTGGCCAGGGCCAGGGCCTCCCTCCTCCCTAAGGCCTTTCCAGCAGGGCGCGAAGGACAGCAGCGATGTGGGGGAGACCCCTTCCTGGGGCCCCCTCCTCCTCCAGGATGTGGTGGGGCTGGCACAGGGACTCCTGGGGGAAGGGGCCCGGGTTAAGTTCCGCCTGGTGGTCGGCACTGAGGCCCAGGCGAAGGGGTGGGGGCTTGGTGGACGCTGGGAAGCCCAGGACAGCACAAGAGGGTTCCAGAGGCAGGGCCTGCAGAGACCCCCCCATTCCAGAGAGCCGGGCACAGGCAGCCAAGGGCTGCGAGGCCACAACACAGGACAGACACGGAAGCAGCTAGTCTGTACAGTTTATACACACCCCGACCCGTGTCTACAAATATAGAGTCCTCTCTACAAAACAGAGATAATTTAGCCCCCACAGCAGCGGGGCGGGGGGAGGGGGACAGCAGTGACAGGGTGCTAGGTGGGCCTCTGAGGTCAGCATCTGTGACAGGGTGCACTAGTGTCTTTGGCAGGGGCTGAAGGCGCCTCTGGTGAGGGCAGGGCTGAGTCTATAAATAGAGGGAGGGTGACGGGTCCTAAGACCCCAGGAGCCGAGTGTAGACGACATACAGCAGCAGCATAAGGACCACGTAGAAGAGGACGAAGCCACCCAGACCAGAGGAGGGCCGCACGGGAGGAGGGGCTGTGCCCCCCACCCTCACCACAGCCTCCAGTGTGGTCCGCAGCCCCTGGGTGGTGCCCTGGAGGAGATCCGAGGGCGAGCACAGGTGGGCCTGAGAAGGGCAGGGCAGGCAGACGACAAAGGACACAGATGTCAGCGGCGGCAGCAGAAGCCACACACAGTCCTTCCCACCCCAGCCCTCACCGCTACGCTACACCAACGTGCAGACATTCAGGGCAGGGAGACGTGCAGACAGGACATGCTGACGGGCTTCCTCTGGGAGCAGGCACCCCTGTGGATGGAACCCTACTGACCATGCACAGTGGAGCCGGGAAACACCACCCTCCAGAGCAGAGAACATCCCTCATACCTCAGGCACCCCCATTTTCCGACAGGCTTCTAAGAAACTCTCCACATTCTTCCGAGACTTGAGGGCACTGAGCTTTGGCTGGAGGTGGGGAAGAGGATGAGGGAGAGGCCACAGGAGCCCTGTCCCATCCCACTTCCTCCCCTGGGCCCACTGACCACAGCAGGTGAGGGCACGTGAATAAAGGGCACGGAGCGGGGCCGCAGCTGGTTGGCGAGCTGGCAGAGGATGACCCCATTGGCGAGAGCCTCCGCCAGGTCTTCAGGCAGGGGCTGCTGCAGCCGAGACTCCAGGACCTGCAGGCGAGGAGGGAGCAGGTATCAGCAGGGAACTCATGTCTGCCCTTCTCACCTCTACGGAGGTGGTGCCATGTGGGAAAGAGGGGTCTGAGGGAAGTGTTCAACCTCTGCTCACCTGGCGCAGCTGAGACATTAATTCCTTCTCATCCGGAACCTGGGGGGATGGCCGAGGTCTTAAGACACAGTCTGGTGAGGAAGGGCCTAGGAGGGAAAGAAGGGCATGGGCCTTCTCTGCCACAAAGCAATGGCTTTGAGCCCTACACCCACACTTCCTGCCTCTACACAAAGGAACATAGCCCTGAGATTAACAATGGCGAGGATGGGAGATTCACCTGAGCCACTCTGAGAGGAGGAACGGAAGAGGAAGCTGTTTGGTCTCTGAATGGAGCCCAGCGGCCGGGGAACAGGTGCTGTCATAAGGGCCAGAAGCAGGGACAGGTGAAAGGCATCCCCTCAGTGCCCTCCTCCTCCCTCAGGTCACCAGGTCCCATCCACCCCATCTCCTCCTATAGTCCCTGTCCCACCTGGTCCAGATGATGGGAGGAACTCCTGAGAGGTGGGGGCAGATGCAAGGGCTCCCTGTCCCTCTAAAGTTTGCAGTTGGGTGACACTGGACTTGGGTGGGCTACTGAGAAGATAGAAAAGAATCAGAGGAAATGGGGAGAGGGGTCTCAGGGAGGAAACCCACCTGCAGGCAGCCTGTGTGTATGGATGGGGGGGTCTCAGGGAGGAAACCCACCTGCAGGCAGCCTGTGCGCATGGATGGGGAGGATCTCGGGGATTCTGAGTGGACGGGGGAGCTGCATCTCCCCCAGCAGTCCTGATCCCCAGCTTCAGGAAACTGGAAGGAAAGGTAGAGTCAGGCAGGTTAGACCTAGGAAGCACAGAAGTCTGGTAGACACACCTACCCGCTTCCAGGGGCCCAGCCCTAGACCCTCACCTGTCCCTCCTGGGGGCTCCCCATCCTCCACTCTGTTGCTGCTGCTGCTGTCTTCGCTCACGCTCCTGCCACAACTGCAAGGTGTCTGGGCGCCTCCGCTCCTCCCCTGCTGGCTCCTCCCGCCTGACAGAAGACAGGGCATTGAGACTGTCAAAGAAAGGAGGGAGAGGCCCAGGGCTGTAAGGACAGGACAGAGATGGGCACTCAAGGCTGGGGTACGGGTACCTGCTATTTCGTGCCTTCTCTCCATCCCTTGCCATGGGGCTTAATTCAGGTGGTGGCTGCTCCTGAAGAGAGAAAAGAGAAGGGGCTGAGGAAAAGCCTGACCCCCAGTCTATCCAGGGCCCCTCTCCTGGGTCCTCACCTCAGCAGCACCTCGCTCTTCATCCTCCTCAGGGGCATTGCTGTCAATGAAATCAATCTGCTCGGGGTCTCCGTCAGCTACAAGGCCAGGGAGCATCAGTGAACAAGCAGGTGGGGGCTTCAGACCCACCCCCACCCCACACCTGCCTGGGCAGAACCCCTGCTCACCAGAGCCATCCTCCCTCCGCTCCCTGGCCCCTCTAGGCTCTCGAGCCAGCTCTGAGATCCGGAAGGACAGCTCGGAAAATTCATCTGTGGACTAGTAAGGCAAAAAAGCAGGGATGGGACTTGATTTCACAGGGCCAGGGCCTATGGGGCTCAGGCTACAGAACACTGGGAGGAGCTGAAGTGGGTCTGGCATCCAGCCAGCCTCTTCAAGATAGTGGGAAGAGGGAAGGAAGAGCCCCAGCCACCCTTGTCACTGATAGAGGATTCTCTCCCAGCACCGACATCCCAATGTCACTGGAAAGGAGGGTCTCACCTCATTTCCAGACCACCTCTTGCTGCCACTATCAACGCTGTGGAAGCCGGAATCCAGCCCACTATTGTACCGACGTCCCGGAAATAAATCCTCAGCAGGGCTGGGGCCAACCAGGAAGGCCTGGTCAGTTCCATGCTGGTAGTACCCCTACGATCCCCACAGGAAACCAGGGGGTCCCTGGTGCTAGGAAGGGGCATGAAATACCCAGAGGCTTCTTTTCTACTTCCCACTGGGCCTTACCAGGGACTGAAACTTGGGGGACGGGAAGAGGCCAGGTCCCCCAGGGTAGCCCCACGCCGCCCAGTCTCTGTTGATAAGTACTTGAAGATGTGAAGTTTCCCCTTCAGGCAGATCTGTGTGAAGGGCACATACAGTAGAATAATATGACTCCCCCAGATCCTGCCAGACATCATCTGTCCCCAAGGTCTATGCCCTCACCTTACCTGGGCAGGTGGGCTCTGCAGGGGGTTGCTGTCCAAAAGAATAACCTGCAGGTGCCTGAGGCGGCAGAAGGAGACCGGGATGCGGGAGACACGGTTACAGGAGAAATCCAGGCGGACCAGAGGAAGGTCCCCCAACTCTGGGGGTGGGGGAGGGAAGAGTCAGGAGCAGGCCTGAGCCTGGGCCTAGTGCTCCCAGTCCTGCTGTCTACTCGGGCTGGCCACACCCCTGGCTTCATCACAGCCCAGGCCATGGCTACTGATCCTCTTCCCACTCACAGGTGACCCCATCACCAAATTCATGTTAATGGTATCTGGTAAGCCACCATCAGGCCTACCTGGACTTCAGCTCTTACCTAGCCCCCTATGTCCCTCCTCACCTGTCCCCCATATTGTAACCCTTCCTTTACTCTCAAGTGGTCAGCACAAGACAAACCAAACTGTGACAACAGTACTCAAACTCCCTTCCCCTGCCACGAAACCAGGGCTGCTGAAGGTAGGTGGATACATCCTGCCCAACAGCATCCAGTGTCCTGTGCCAGCCAGGCCTGGTGCCTTGGATAGGACTACTTCCCTATAAGGGAAAGTGACTTTTGCTAATTTTCAGAGTCTGGACTCATGGCAGCCCTAGACCAGGAATAAACAACCCACAACTTTGGAGCCCAACAGCCAAGGTTTTCACTATCTGACTTTACTCAGGTGTCACACACCTTACTGCTTTCCCCTCCAGACCCTCAACTTCTGGGCCCTTTCACTTTCTGCTCACTCAGCTGGGAACAGAAGTGAAACTCCATTTTCCAAACCACATAGCTTTCAAGCTTTGCCTCCTCTATCAATCTTCCTACACACCTCAGGCTCATAGAATTCACTGCTCTTTGGTATCCACAGGGCATTTTAATTGGATCTCTTATGGCCCAGGGAGAATGTCACTTATCAGATTTCATGTGTTAGAAACTTAATCACCAGGTCTGGGAGACGGCTCAGCAGTTGCAGCCTGAGTTCCATCCTCCACAGCACCCACATAAAACTGAATGCAAAGCGGCATAAGCATCTGGATCCCAGCGTGCATGCGTATGGCAATGGGAAGTGGAGCCAAGACTCACAAAGCGCAAAGATCAGCTAGTTTGGCAAGTACAATAGTGCAGCAAGAGACCCTGTCTCAAAAGAAGCTGGAGGGAGGACAGACACCTTCAGGTTTTCCTCTGACCTCTACGTGCACACGCATGCTCATACACACACGAATACATATATACACACATGCATACACAACTAATGTTTTGAAAATAATTTAGCTGGGTGTGGTGGCACATGCCTTTAGCCTCAGCATTTGGAAGGCTGAAAGAGGATTGCTGTATTCGAGGCCAGCCTGAGACTACAGAGTGAATTCCAGGTCAGCCTGAGTTACAGTGAGACCCTACCTTGAAAAAACAAAAACAGGGCTGGAGAGATGGCTCAGCGGTTAAGGCACTTGCCTCCAGTGCCTAAGGCCCCAGGTTCAATTCCCCAGTACCCACATAAGCCAGACCCACAAGGTGGTGGCTCTGGAGTGCTCTCTCTCTCTTTCTCTTTCTCTGTTTGAAAAATGAATATTTTTTTTTAAAAAAAAGAAAAACCAGGGCTGGAGAGATGGCTCAGCGGTTAAGGCACTTGCCTCCAGTGCCTAAGGACCCTGGTTCAATTCCCCAGGACCCACATAAGCCAGGCCCACAAGATGGTGGTCCTGGTGTACATTCTCTCTCAGTCTCTCTCTCTCTCTTCCTTTCAAATAAATAAAATATTTTTTAAAAAAGAGCCAGCAACAACAAAACATTTTTCTCTGGGGATTGAATTTAGTGCCTCATATATGCTAGATAAGCCTTCTACCACTGTTCTACCACTGAACTATATCCCTTCTTGTATATATTTCCTCTATGTATTTAAGTATGTATGTATATATGTATGTATGTAAGTACATATTCCTCTATGTATTTAAGTATGTAAGTATGTATGTATGTATTGTATGTATATATGTAAGTACATATTCCTCTATGTATTTAAGTATGTTATACAAAGTTTTGAACAATGGTTAACTAACACTGTTACTTATTTACTTATACTTATTTACATTTAGACAGGGTCTCATGACCCAGTCTGGCCTCTAACCCACTATGTAGCTGAGGATGATCTTGAATTTCTGATTCTCCTGCCTCCAATTCCCAAGTACTGAAATTACAGGTATGTGCCACCATCCTGGATCTGATTTTCTTAGGGTGGCCTTGAATTCTTGTCAATTCTCCTACCTCTGCCTGGGATTAAAGGTGAGCACCACCATGGCCAGCTTTGTGACTTGGACCTTTTTAAAAGTAAGTTTAATTCTCTGTTTATGTGGGTATGAAATGTTTTTTTTTTCTAAATGCTCAAATAGAAATATTACTATAATGCCTCATTAAAATACATGTTGTGAGCTGGGCGTGGTGGCCACGCCTTTAATCCCAGCACTCTGGAGGCAGAGGTAGGAGGATCGCCGTGAGTTTGAGGCCACCCTGAGACTACAGAGTGAATTCCAGGTCAGCCTGAGCTAGAAAAAATACACGTGAAAATATTTATAAAACCTGAGCATGGTGGCTCATGCTTGTAATCGTGGGACTAGGGAGGCTAAGGTAGGAGGAGTGGCATGAGTTTGAGGCCAGCCTAGGCTAAAGAGTGAGTTCCTAGACCAAAGTGAGACCCTACCTCAAAAAGAAAAAAAACCCCTGCCTGCTTTGCTGGTTTGTCTGATTTTTTTTCCTCTCTCTCCCCCCCCCTCCCTCTCTCTCTCTCTCCCTCTCCCTCTCTCCCTCTCCCTCCGTCTCCCTCTCCCCCCCTTCCCCCCCCCTCCTTGGACCTGTGAAAGGGGGCAGCCTCTTTCACCATTATGGAACCTCCCCTGGATAAGTAGTTTCAATAAATCCCTTCCTCCCATTAAAAGAAATAAGAAAAATATTAAAAAGAAACCTAATCATCAAATTTATGTTAGTGGTATTTGGAGATGATTGGGTCAAGGCCTTTTGCCCTCATGAATGAGCTACCATGGGTGGATTAATGGATTAACAAACATCCAGGGAATAGCTCTGTCATAAAGCAAGATCTTGGTCACACTAAGCAATGCTCTCTACAGGTTCTGATTCAGCAAGAAATCCCTCACTGGGGCTGGGATGATAGCTCAGTGGTTAGTCACTTCCTTTCAAAGCCTATCATCCTGGGTTCAATTCCCCAGCACCCTTGTAAAGCCAGATGCAAAAAAGTGGTACAAGCATCTAGGGTCTGTGTTCAGTGGCTAGAGGCTGTGGGGCACCCATAGTCGCCAGCACATGAGGTTTGTGGTTAAGTGGCTAGAGGCTGTGGGGCACCCACAGTCAGCACCTGAGTTCTGTGATCAGTGGCTAGAGGCTGTGGGGCACCTATGGTCAGCATTTGCTGGTGCCAAGCTCTTGGGACTTCCTGGCTTCCAGACCAGGAGCCAAATAAACTCCTAGTCTTTAAAAATTACTTGGTCCTCAAGCTTCACAATGGCTTTCACTTGTAACCCCACCACTTGGAGGCTGAGGCAGGAGGATCACTACAACTTCAAGGCCAGCTTGGGATTCATAATGAGTACCAGGTCAGCCTGGGCTAGAGCAAGACCCAACCTTGAAAAACCAAAAATAAATAAATAAAAATCAGGGATTTTGTTATCGTAACAGAAAAATTACCCAAACACCACTTGTAAGGAAGAGGCCAGGTGCAAAAATGGGTAGAAAGGCAGAAACAATGGATGACCATTAACTCCTCTTGTCTATACCCTTCGTGCCTCACCCTAGTTTGCCTTTCTAACTGCATCCAGCCTCTCCATGCTCCCTCCCACCTCCAAGCATTGTACATGTTGCTTCTCTGCCTGGATGACAGGTGGAGTTCTCCCAGCATCAGTGGGGCTGTGCCTGAGCTTGGGGAGAAGTCTTTCCCAGGTTCCCCCAGCAGAGCCCTGTCCGTCTCTCTTCTCTGGCTCCCTAGGCTCTCGGGCACCCTGCTTCAGCAATACCTAAGAATGGCCATCTCTCTCCACTGAGCCTGTAAGAGGTAGCCTCAGAGCTGAGTCACGTCAGCCACATCTATCTGGCCCTCACCCGGAACACAGAAGATACACTGAGTACAAAAAGGTGTGCCTGCTTCCAAGCAGAGGCTATCAAATGTTAGCACATCACAATCAGCTCATAAATGGGGCTGCTGGGGTGGGTGGTGATGCTGGTTGGCCTTGAAGGCCCCTCCAACCTTGAGAGCCTGCACAGAGCTGGCCTACTCACCTACACCCTTTCCAAGCCCATTCCCACACGTGTTACACAGGGATAGGAATCTAAGCCTTGCCAGTCTGAAAGGGTTGCATGGTCAAAAGCAAACAAAACCATTAGTTTGTTTTCTTTCTTTTTTTTTTTTTTTGGTATGTTATTTGATCATATTAATAATATTAGTTTGTTTTCAATACTGCAAAACCCTGAGTAAATCAGGCAGGATTTCTCTTGAAGATTTCTTGCCTGTGACTTCTCCAAGGTAGAAACATTACTTTAGACTAAATGCTGTGTCCACCTCAAATTCATATGTTGAAAGCCTAACCTTCAAAGTGATTACCCTGTGAGTGGTAATTAAGGTCATAAGGGTGGAGCCCACATGAATAGGACTTTATAAAAGAGAGCTCAAAGAGACCCCAGAGCCTCTCTGCAATGAGAAGGTGGCATTCTGCAATCCAGATAGGGCCACAACCTAACCATGCTGACATCTTGGTCTCCAACTTCTAGAAAGGGCAGAAATGAGCTTGGCTGTTTATAAACCACCCATCTACGGTATCTCTGTTACAGCAGCCTGAGGTGTTTTCCTTACCATCAGGCAGGGTGCTGAGCTGGTTCCTCCGAACATTGAGATCCCGCAGGGACCGGAGGCTACACAGCTCCACGGGGAGGGACTGCAACTCATTGCTGCTCACATCCTGGAATCAGGGCAGGAGCCATAAGACCAGGATCATTAGAACTACCTCCCATCTGTCTCCAGCTCCTTGTCTCTAGTCCAAGCCTTTCCCCCATGATGCTTCCTGCCTCTTCTCAGCTGTCCCTAAAAGGTCCTGGTGCCTGGCTCAACAGTCCCTCCTCTGCTTTCCCCATCCTCACAAGCTGTCGCAGGCTTCCCAAGGTGCCAATGTCAGGAGGCAGGGCTCCCAGCTTGTTGTTGCTGACAATGAGCACTCGCAGGGGCAGCTGGCAGATGTAAGGTGGCAGCGACGACAGCTGGTTCCGGCTGTGGAAGGAGAAAGGCAGGCTGCTCACTTCCCAGGCATGGCATCCTAGCACTAACCACCCTGTTCTCTGGGACCAGGAAGCCCACCCACTCAGAGTACTAGGCTCTGGTCTTTGAAGCCAAAGGGTCAAGCGCCCCACTACCTGAGGTTGAGGTAGGTGAGGGCTGTAAGATTCCCCAGGGCCGGGTTCAGGCATCTCAGGCAATTGTGGTAGAGGCTCAGGCCTTCCAGGGACACCAGCTGGCACGCTGCCTCAGGTACCTCGGGAAACCGGTTCCGTGACAGGTCTAGGGGAAGCAAGTGTCAGGGGAGAGCTGTGGAAAGGCCCAGCCCTGAATGAGACCTTGACTGTCCCCTGAGCTGGCTTCCCAGCTCCCCAACCCCTGGGTGATCTAAAGAATCAAGCCCCAAAACCTTGGCTCCTTAGAGAGACAACAAGTCAGAGCACATTCGAAGCACGATTAGAAATGACAAAAGAGAAAGCAAAAGCCTTGGGTTACTGAGCCTTAGACCCCCCAGGACTGGGACAGTGCAGATAGATCACGAGCACCATCTTTTTGTTTTTTTGAGGTAGGGTCTTGCTTTAGCCCTGACCTGGATGGAATTTACTATGTAGTCTCAGAATGGCCTCAAACTCACAGCGATCCTCCTACTCTGCCTCCCGAGTGCTGGGATTAAAGGCATGCGCCACCTTGCCTGGTTATGAACGTCATCTTTAAATTCACAGATGAAGCTGTGTGTGATGGCACATGCCTATAAGCTAAGCAATCAGGAGACTGATTGGTGAGACAGGAGAACTGAGAGTTCAGGGCTACACATAGTCAGACTTGTCTCAAAAAAAAAAACAAGTGAAGAGCTCCCTGGAAGTGTGGCTGAATATACTGTCACGGGTTCCTTGGGTTCTGAGATGCTAGTAGAGGTCAAAGGCAGAGGCTGTGCACATAAGACAACTATCTGGTTGGGGGTGTGACTCAA
>PVHP010017596.1:0-34282 GCA_004024765.1 Zapus hudsonius | reverse complement strand
CAAAGATGTGTGGGCACAGGCAGGTATAGGACTCCAGTTAAGTTTGCAGAGCAGAGGAAACATCTGATGTCAGTCCCATAGATGGGGTGATTTTAGACACTGAAGAGATGATAGCAGAGGATCTCCAAACTAGAGGAAAATTAAGGCAGCAAGAACAGAAAAACACAGAGGAGTATGAAGGAAGTGCAGGAAATAAGCAGCAGGGAACTGGCATACCCACGTCCCCTCAAGGGCATGGACAGTGACCCAATGCCCATCTCTAAAGGCTTCACTATCTCCTAGTGGCAGCATAGGCTGGAGGCCACGTGTTCACTCTCTATCCAAAGAGCTGCTGAGCAGAAGGCATCGCTCAGAGCAGGGAGAATAACTCAATGTCTGCAGTTATGCAATTGTCCCAATGAATTTTAGACTTACGACCATGTAAATGTGATTTACACTTAGTAAAAGCATACCTGAATTTTGATCTTTTCCTGGGTTAGTGACCTGTGGTAGGACACCCTGTCATGACCCTGAGCAGTGGCAGATGCTACAACTCACAGTCGGCCATATATCAAGAGGGGAAACAACTGTCCCTAACCACTGTGCTGTCTCTCAGCTGGGATGTCTGGTAGGTTAGTGGCATTCTTTGAAATTTGACTTGCGGTATTCTAAGCTTGTTTGGGTGTATGTAACCCCATCCTAGGTGGGAGGGAATGTGTAGTTCCTGTTGCATTAGGCTCAAGCTTAGATATCACAATGGTTTGGCTTCAAGACTGGAAGATCCAGGAAACGAGGTACTAGAATCAAGATGCCTTTTCTATATTCTTTTTGATCAGGATACTCCTTCCAGTTTTAGCTAACATCCATGATTTCTACATCCCATCAGTAGATCTCTACCTTCAGTGCTGCCCTGCTCTCCCTGTGGCCTTTCATCGCTTGGCTTCTCTTCATGCACTTAACAGCATCTAAATGTTACATTTTACTTGTATATATGATTTTGCCCCTTCTCAGTCCCAACACTAGACTATGAGGCATTTTTCCTTCTTCTCTTGTTCATTGCCCATCCCCTTGAATCTAGATGCCAGCCGGCGCATGGCAGACAGGCAGTCTTATCAATTACTTAGTTAGTTTTGGCCATTATATATGGATCCTTCCATAAGGCTTTTAAACAGGTTGTCTTGCTTCTTTGTGGACAGCAGGCAGCATTGCTAGAGCCGGAGATGATGGTGAGAGAGAGCGGACTCCAGGAGTATCCAGGAGATTGAATCCACAGGTCTGTCAACTCAATAAATGTTCAGGAGAAAGAGAGAGAGAGAGAGAGAGAGAGAGAGAGAGAGAGAGAGAGAGAGAGAGAGAGAGACAGAGAGACAGAGAGACAGAGACAGAGACCAAGGATAATTTGAGCTTTCAAAATGAGTGAATTGGAAAAGGAAGTGCATCTGCCCAAAACAGAACCAAGAAGATTAGCAAAGTGTAGTCGTGGACATCATAAATGAATGTTCTAGAAGTTGATCAACTCTGTGATTATCGTTTCCTATGAAATACAACTTCACTCCACAATATGTTATTTTGAAAAAGTAGAAAACCATGGTGAACTGAATAACCTTTTCAAAGCCAATCCTGCTCACATAGGCGGTGATGCCATATGGGAGGCAAGACAGAGCGAGCAGAAGAAAGAAGCTCTGACTTTGATAGATTAAACCCTTGGCTTGATAAATGGTTCATGTAGATCAGCAGCGGGAAGGCCGACGTGCCAATGAAAAGAGCCAAAAAGCATCTTATAGTTTCAAAGAGTGAATGAATGATACAGCATTCTGAGTTTGGAAAAGCCTCTCGGCTGTGATCATGAAATAAGTATCGAAGGCATTGACTGGATGGGTGATATGTAAAGCCTCCTCTCTGCCTGTGGTGAGAGTTATTTTTTTCCCTAATACATAGTGAGCCAAATTCATATTATAGATTCTACATTTTGTAATACTTCCAGCATAAATTGTTCCAGACCAAGCAAAGTCCAAAAAATATGCTTTTTCTTGGTTGGGAGAGAAAGTGGCAGTCTATAAAAGGAAATGAGCCAGCACATTTATTTTCCTCATCACACAGGGAAATCACAATGCATATCTCACAGCAGAAGGGAAAACGACCACACATCAGAGGAATCACTGAAAGGAAATGTGCCAAAATGGAAATTACCTTTCATAGGGATATGCATATTTTCTATTTTATTTCTCTACAATCAATATATATTATTTCCAATTAGAAAAAAAAACACATAAAAGATTTTCTTTCAATGAATGCTCACTCACTCATTTGAAGCCACTTTGGTGAAAGCATGTGGGGTCTTTTTAAGAAAATTTGACTGTCCAACTGTTCACTGAGAGAAGACATTCATTCATGGGGGGGGTGTTATTTTTTCCACCCAAAATAATTTTGAATTTAAGAAAAAAAAAACGACATGGAAATAACTAAAGCACAGGTAATTTTCATGCCCCAGAAATGATGCTAAATCCAGTACACCAACTTCACAGATAACTCTGAAATTCTGAATCCATAAAGTCAAGAATGAGAAAGACTTCAAATTATTTAATATTTTGATCTCTTAAAATTTCGCTTTTCACCGCAAATAGTGTCTCTAAAGGCATTTGTTTCATTGGCTTTAGTGCTTTGTTTTAAAGGTACATAATAGAAAAGAGAAACAGCGGATAGGCATTCAGCCAATAACTACCCTGGCAGCTGAGGGAAGATGGATGTAGAGTTATCTGCACTGGATACACTGGCCAAACCAGCATTCCTACCAGTTCTTGGCAGTTCTGGCAAAGCAGAATTAGTCACTAGGAAGTAGACTAAAAGAAGGCCTCTCCTCCACACTCCTCCACATATTGCCAAATTCCGCACATTTCCACCTATGTGAAACACGACAGATTACTTGATTTTAAAACCAACCACCCATCAATGAAGAAAGCGCTTTCCATCCAGCAATGCCTCAACATTGGATGGTTTCACATCTATCATTCACCTGTATGAGAATTAAGCCCCAAATCCACAACATAAAGCAAACACACAGACATCAACACTGGGGTGGTACAATCTGAGGCAACAAGAAAAGTGGAGAAGGAAGTTTCTCTCTTCACAGAGCTGACAGGAAGCTGACAGGAGGCCAGGACAGACACTGGAACTATACTCCAAACTAAATAAATATACCCAAGTGGCAGCACCCAGCCAGGGAGGCAGGGCAGTGGGCCACAGGGTCCAGTGTGGAGCTAGCTGGACCCCACACCATGGGATAGGAAACTGGCTGAGTCCACCCTGGGGCACCACCACAGAACCAGAACATCAGCCCTGGCAGGAGCAGCAGAGTGAATGAATGGAGAATGGTGGACATTCTAGAACCTTCACTTCAGTAGCTATGGCTCTTATGACTATGGGTGGGAGTACCACCTGGTATTGGAGGATTTAAGGGGGGGAGGCCTGAAACAAGGTCACCTGACAGCCTGTCAGGGTCCCTAGGGTATCTTCCTTGGCTGTTAAAGCCCCATCTGCTGGAGTTGTGAAGAAAGCTGTGGTTCTGAAGGCCAAGGGCATTTAAGCCCACGTCTTCGTGTCAATTCAATGTCTTTGGGACAGGCCATAGGCAACGATACCATGATACAGATATCATCATGGTATTGGTAATCACAATTTTATTACTAGTGGCGTTCACTCTGAGGATGATGGTTTACAAAGTTTCCCACAGTGGTACAAGACAGCACAGTGAAGGCCCTACATGGACTATGCCTCCCATCATTGATGAGATCCCAACTGACATACCAAGGCCCTCAGTTGGGGCTTCCCAAATGGAACACAGATTTCTAAAGGAAACACTCTCCTTCAAAGCAAGCTTGTGTAGGTCATGGTGCTGGGGGAGAAGGAGTCTCTGATGATGGGGCAAGTGAGCGGAGGCTTCCTAGACATGGAAGGCCACTTGAAGAAGACTGCCTAAAATGCCTGAGTGGGTAGAAACTGGTATTCTAGGTCTTGAAGGCCAGTGTGGCTGGAGGGAAGGTGTTTGCCGACCATCACTGGTCATGAAAAGGAGTGTGGCATTTCTTCTCTCTGGGATGAAATGCCAAAAGTAACTTCAAGAAAGGGATAAAGAAATCTGATTTATAGATTTTTAAAGATTTCTGGAGTAGCTCTGTGGGGAATAGATCATGAGGACGAGGGCAGAGAAAGAAGCAGAAGGAGGAAGTTCATAGAATCTAGAAAAAAACCGGTGGCATCATAGATGAGACAGAAGCAGGGAGAATGAAGAGAAGTGAGCAAAGGAGACAGGGCTGGGTAGCCTGCTGATGGAGGAGACAGGGCTGGGTAGCATGCCAATGGGTGGAACAGGCAGAGGAATGTCTAGGATCCTCTCATTTCTCTGGCTCAAGAAAGGGAGTAGATGGCAATGTTGGCCGACAGGGCCCTAAGGGGGAAGAAAAATGTATCTGAACATATAACCATCATGTCATAATCAGCCACACGCCGCTGGGATGAACCTCCAAACCAGCTACAGTTTATGGGAGGAAAGGATTTATTAAAGCTACAGACCCAGGGGAAGTTCCATAATGGTGAAAAGGGCTGGCCCCTTTCATAGGTCCAAGCAGAGAGAGAAATCCATCACCAGTAACCCCTCCCACACATACACCAACAAAACAGGCAGCGGGAAGATTATCTCCCCCTTTCTATAGCCTTAGGGTGGGGTCTTACAGCCCTTTCCCAGCCTTGTTGACTCCCTCAGTCTCTGGAATTTCCTTCCTCCATGCCTTCCCAGAAAGGGATGTCTGTTTCTAGCTCCCTGAGCTTCCTAAAATTCTGCCCCCTACTGAGAGGGCTGCCTTCCTGTGAACAACCTCAGAGACCCACCCAATATTACTATGTTGTAATATAGTTGACAACAAAACATAACCACCACATCCTCCACCCTTTGTCCAAGTAAAAATGCCAAGCAGACAACAGGAGACATGAATCAAGAACTCAAGGTCAGGGTCTGTGCCCTGGATCCAGGCCTACTGTGCCCATGACACAATGCACCGCACATCGAAATGGGCTTTGTCAGAGACTTTCCCCACAAGCCAGCCCAGAAGGCTGTGAAGATGAGAGATGGGGTCTCAAAGTCACCTCCTGAAGGAAAGAGATACTTACGGGATGAGGTGTGGGGACAAGTTGTTGAAGGTTAGCTTAGAACAGAAGTGAATTGGGTCTAGAAGGTTTAATCAGGAGGTAAGAGCAGAAGCACCAGGTTAATTCTGGAAGGATTAGTCAGGGTTTCCTGTGCTTTCATTATGCTTGGAGGTATACAGTTGTAAAGAAGGTTTTCAGCGATGCAATCAGAGGAGGTCAACTAGGAATAAAATAGCAAAAGGGCACAAGCTCTTCAGATTGTCAGCAATTAGATTGTAAGACCCCAGACCCAAAAGAAGACCCTCACCACGATCTCCCATGCAACTGAAAAGGGTTTTATTGAAAAGAACCAAGCATGCCGGGGCTTAATGCGTGTCCTTGAGCAGAACAGAGACAAAGAGCTCTGAATAGAGTTTAAGCAAGG
The DNA here is from genome assembly GCA_004024765.1 of Zapus hudsonius. Classification (NCBI taxonomy): domain Eukaryota; kingdom Metazoa; phylum Chordata; class Mammalia; order Rodentia; family Dipodidae; genus Zapus; species Zapus hudsonius. Next base: position 28,737 of record PVHP010017596.1, on the reverse strand, counting down.
CTTTTATTTTTTTTAAAATATCTTATTTATTTATTTTTTTCAAGCAGAGAGATACAGAGAGAGAGAGAGAGAGAGAGAGAGAGAGAGAGAGAGAGAGAGCACCAGGGCCACCACTTTGTGGGTCCGTCGTATGTGGGTACTGGGGAATTGAACCCAGGGCCTTAGGCACTGGAAGCAAGTGCCTTTATCCGCTGAGCCATCTTTCCAGCCCAAGCAAGGCTTTTAAACAGTAGAACAAACAAGTCTTATTAGGAAGTTATAGGCGAGTATGTATTTGCACACTTTTTTGTAATCAGGACATTTTTAGCTTTTATCAGGGATGTAAGATTATGGGAACCAGACACAGGTTATAGGAACTGGGGGCTGGGTTTACGGGAAAGGGTGAGGGAAGGAAGCTTAAGCTAACATTTTCGAGAAGAACTGTTAACTCTTTTTTTATTAGGGTCTTTTAATTTTATTTTAACAAGATGTTGAAAGGTAAAGTCAACCAAGAACAGCGAAGGGACTGCTGTGTTGCCACTGTCACTATTTTAATGTCACCATGATACGTACAAGGGTGCTTCAGTATTCTGCCAGGAGCTGGGGAAATTAGCTCACTGGAAGGACAGGTGCTCGGTAAGCACAAGAACCTGAGTTCCATCCCCAGTACCACAAAGCTACCAGGCCTGTTGCTCAACTAGCAACTACAGTTACGTACAAGTCATAAAACACCCAAATAGCAAGTGAGAAGACTCAAACAGCGTTACATCAATGCGTCTTAAATTTCCCTTCCTTGTGTGAACCCCTGAAACATCAGACTCTTTTTTATTGTCCATAATGAGTTACATTGTTTAGTGGGCCAACAATGAGTTGTTATCCCCAATTCCTCATTGCCCCCCTCCCCATCCCCAGTCAGCTGGATATCCTCCTCCGTGAGCCGTCTGGATCAGTACTTATGGCAGGGGACCATGGATAGCCTAGTACTCAGCCTGGTCCTCCTGACCCAAGTGTGTTGTTACTGAGGGGTGCCATGTCTCTGATGATCTCCCCCACCACAGCTCTCACAATCTTTCCCAGCAAACCAAGAAAGGAACACTTGTGCAATGGTGGAGCCTGGGCCTGGGGGAGACAATCAACAGCTATTAAATTCGACCAAATATTCCACTCAGTGAGGGGGAACCCTTGATTGGAACTGGGGATTCAGGGCGATATGCACCGGATCCCATACTCTTGGGCTCCCAAGAAAAGATGCACTATGTGAGCATCTGATAGGGAGGCTACTAATAATAGAAGCTAGGTAATCCAGAATGGTGTATATTCGTTAACATATACTGGTCTCACTCTCCGATGGAGATTGTGTTTGTATTTTTCAGGATGCAGCAAGAGAGCTGTAGCCCAAATAACCCTACCAACCGACTGCAGGCAGAAAGCTGAGATCCTGGCAAGAGATGAGCCACCACAGCCATATCGTGGAGGATCCATATGGAATCCCGCAGAGAATGACAGGATGCACAAGGACCCACAGCCACAGCCATTCAATCAACACCGGATAAGGCAGGGTGTCAGAAACCAACGATTCTCGACACAAAAACATCAGACTTTTTTAACCCTGCCCTCATGCAATTTTTATATCACAGATGAAACTGTTCAGCCAGCTCTTAATATCCAGGGAGGACAAGTTCCAAGGATATCCAAATCTGCAGATGCCTAAGTCCCTTGGATAACCTGGTACAGTATAGGAATCTACAAGAGACACACATCCATCTATGTGCTTTATTCTCTCTCTACAGTACTCACAATACCTAATGCAATATGAATATTGTGCAAATAGTTGACGTACTGTTTTGTTACAACAAAAGCTTGCATATGAGCACTACACATGCATCATTTTTCCCAAATACAGTCGTTTGAATCTGTGGAAGATACTGTCTGTGTTCTACTTTGTGTTCTATGGTCTTCCGGCTGGCCACAAGTTATAATTCCAAAGACCTGTTGCCTTGACCACTCTAGCGTCCCCACAAATCACGTTTCATACCCCTGTGGATATGACGCCACTCTGGTGGGAAAAGCAAGCATTCTAACCCTAGGCTGTGATGTATTTAGATGAAGTTGTGGTCCTCACTCGTCTTTAGAGTGGCCATCTGATTTATTTTCCAGCTGACATGTTTTTGAGTAGAAATCGGGTATTACTTGAGCTACGTTGGGACAGAAAACACATACTGGAGGTTCCAAGGTTAACTGAGGCAAGTGTACATCCTTCTCCTCAACTCTGAAAAGAAGTAAAGAAAATTAAAATAACCCACATAGAATCCAGTGCACAAATACATCCAAGACCCGGTGGAAAGAACAACTGTTAAAACGGGTAAGTATGGAAAAATCTAACAGAAAAATACAAAGCAAACCAAAAATTATAACTCCTATAAAACACAGGTATAGTGGATTTAAAATGTATCGTAGAAAATTATGCATACTATGTGCTAAGAAAACTGAAAATATAGATGGAAGGATGATTTTTTAAGCATGTGTAAGTTTTACTTTTTTACTTTCAAGAAAAAGACAAAAATAATGCTATACAAAAATGAGGGGGGAAAAGAAAATGTTAGCCATGAAATATTTTTAAAGAAATTTAAATCCACATATTTCTTTGAAAAAAATCTCCCGTTTCATTTATTTTCAATTAGCATTACACTGTGTTACAGAAGGTCATTTCCACGCACAAAGACAGTATAGTTTGAGTATCTTCCACCATTGTCCACTGCCCTTCCCCTCCTCAGCCCCCACGCAGCCTATCAGAGAGCTACTTTTCCATCACTGTTTAGTGAGGCACTCCTCACACAGCTAAGACATGGTATCTAACAAGAGAGGGAGGAATAAATAAAATTTGTTTCTATACACAATGGAATATTTTTAAACCAGAAAGAGGATTCAGTTATGTCGTTTGGAACTGGAGATATTAGGTGAATAAAGTCAGCCTCAGAAAGACAAATATGGAATCCTTTCTCTCATTTGTGAGTCCTATAGTTACAGATGCACTTATCCACTGATGGCGTGAAAGTAACAGGGAAAATGCTAGAGAAAGAATTATTTTCTATCATCAAGGACTACATATGCAATCTGGGTAGATGGTTCAGTGGACAGAGCTCTTCCAGAGTACACGAGATTGTAGGCCGGAACCCCATGTAAAAGCTGGAAGCCATGGCAGGCTTCCATCATCCAGCATGCCCAAGGCAAGGCAGAAGGGAGGTGGAGTCAGGAGAATTTTCCCAAGATCCCTTATCTGCGAGCCTGGAAGAACACAGTGGAGCACAATGAGAGACCCGGCTGCCAAAACGAGGTGAAAGGCAAGGACCTGTCCCGACCTCTGCGACACCATGACACGTGTACATCATGACTCACACTCTGCTTTCATACACGTGAACACACACATCATACGCACACTCCACATATGCTCACACCAAAAATACCATAAGGACTGTGACTATGCAACCCAGAGTTTCCAAGCCGAATGAAAAGAAAGCTATTCATTTGATAAAACTGGCACAAGCCTAATGCTAACTGTATAGATGCACACGGGCACACACACGTACACATACAGGCACACACACCACGCACATGCACACACACACACACCACACACAGACACACACACAGGCACACACACCACACACACATGCCTACTGCTCAATCCCCATATGATACAGATATGTCCATCTAAAGGAAGAGCCCATTTACCTAGGAGTGCAAGCTGATGAGCATAAGCTGAGGATGAGATCTGCTGGTTCCTCCGCTTGGATCCTCGGTGCTTAGTCGCATGAACCAAGTAGGAGAGGAAAATGTGGTGTTGCAACTTCACAACATGGAAGTGAACACGTGTGTCAGAAAAGTGCCACGTAACACAAATGGCACGATCATTTATTAGAATAATAATGCTGAGGAAAGTTCTATTGTCAGCACCCTAAGTCTGCACATACCATAAGATATCACAACACTAATATTCATGTGTTAGATGATATAGAACAGTTTTAATGTATGATTATAATTTAACCCATTTCAGGGTTGGTGTAATGGAAAAACGACCTAAGCTCCCTTCTTGAAGAGGCATCAGTAAACAATGTGAAAAGATGATAAATCAGTGAAGAGGAAGAAGTTTACTTTCCACCTGTCTTGGTTTAAAAATCTAAGACAATTCATATTTAGCCGTTTTATTGATGTATTTTTGAGACATTGTTGTAGTCAGCTTCATGTTGGTGGGATGAGAAGGGATTTTTTTCAGCCTACAGGTCAAAGGGGAAGTTCCATCAATGGCAAGTGCTCTTAACTACTGAGCCATCTCCCCAGCCCTGTGTTTTTTTGGGGGAAAGGGTTGATTTTCCTATATATACAGCCTGGAAATGCTGACAAGGACACGATTCATATCCTGATTTGGACAGAGCCAGGCTCAGTGAGGTTTCTTTAAATTACTCAGAACAGCACATCGCTTAAAAATCTGTGAATGGTTTATTTATGGAATTCGTCATTGAGGATCGCTGCTGGCCACAAGCAGGAGAAGCTGTGGAGTGTGTGATGCCAAGATAATTGGGGACTCTTCATGGGTTTATCATTTATGGTTCGTTGGTGCCCCAGCTTAAAAACATAGGGTTTTGTCTTTATTTCCAGCCTTATTTTCCTCCTCTTCTCCAAGTCTGAAGATTATCTTAGTATTTTGATTCTTCAGTTGTTTTCCTTTGTAGGTTTTAGTTTTGTTCTGTCACCTATAAACAGTCTCCCCACAAGGACAAGCCAATCACTTCTCTCCTCATTCTCTTCCATTCTCAGGGTTGCTAATGTTCTTGTCTATAACCATATTTAAAGTTTATAAGTTTTATACATAGCTTGATTAGGAAAATCGAAGAACAGTAAACAGGATTTATATTATCTTTTTGATTAGCAAGGTTTGAAAATGGACTGTAAGTTATAAAATGTTTTACTGTTAATTTTCTCTGTTTATGATACCCATCCTGAAATCTCATGAAGTCTGCAATCTACTTTCAAGTAGTTTAGCAAAATATGTATGTATAGGAAAATAAAACAGATATAATATATCAAAATGTTAACTGATGATGCCAGATGCCGGGATACACATGCGGCCTCTTCACTTTTCTACTGGATTTGCTTTTCTTCAAAATACTCAGAAACAGCTAGGCATGCTGGTTCCCGCCTCTAACCCTTGGGATTGGGAGAGGCAGGACATTTCGAAGTTCAAGGTCATTCTAGGTGATGGAGTATAAGTTTCAAGATAACTTTGGCAGCGTGAGATCCTGTCTCTCAAAACAGTAAATGAAGTTGATAAATCCATGAAGAATCCCCAATTATCTTGGCCTCACACACTCCACAGCTTCTCCTGCTTGTGGCCAGCAGCAATCTTCAATGAAGGATTCCATAAATAAACCATTCACAGATTTTTAAGCGATGTGCTGTTCTGAGTAATTTAAAGAAATCTCACTGAGCCTGGCTCTGTCCAAATCAGGATATGAATCGTGTCCTTGTCAGCATTTCCAGATTGCATACGTTACCCTGTTTGTCTCTTATTCCTCGACGTCTCAGATCCAGGATAGCACAGTCTATGGTGCTGAATATCCATCGTTAGTTTGACTGGATATAGAGTCACGTGGAAAGCAGGTCTCTCTGGGCCTGTCTGTGAGGTGCTTTCACAGAGGAGGTGGGCAGGACAAATGCATGGGCTACAGTCTGGAGTTGGACCAGAAGGATTACAAAGGAGAGAGTGCTAAGCCAGCACTGATCTCTCCCATCCTCCTGACTGTGGGCAGGTGGGACCACACTGCCAGGGGTCCCTCCGTTGGCATGCTTTCCTTGCCTCAGTAGACGGTACCCTCAAACTGTGAGCCATAATAAATCCTTCCTACTGAAAGTTGCTTCTTGTCGGGTGTTTTGTTATAGCAACAAAATAATTACTACACTGTCCTTGGGTTCAATTAACCTTGATTGTATTTCATAATGGCCTCAAATAACAAAAGCAAGAATGAAAAGAAGACCCCCCCCACCTGCCTTAAACATGGAAAGACAGATAAACTATGTCACTTAGTGGCAATGACACAGGACATATAGGAAAACCCAGATATGTATCAGAGTTCAGGCTCTCTGTAGTTTCAGACATCAACTGGGGGTCTTGCTCTACAGCACAATAGTAATCAAGTTATTCTCTGTCTCCCCAGAGCTAATGTAGTACATAGCCTTGAGAGTGATTTTCCTTCCTTGAGTCCATAACAAAGGGGAAACCAAGCATGCAAACACCCAAACCAAGAGGGTTGAATGGTGTCTCTCCTTGAAGAGTCTGGACCAGGAAGAGTGCTTTGGAGAAGGAACAAGGGGGCACTAAGTGAAAGGAAGGGGAGACCCCCTGAACTGACTGACACACAGGGAATCCCTGCACAGGAGCCCAGAAGTGATTTCAGAGATGATCTCCCCTCTGCTGTGCACCCCACCCCCATGTAGCTTTCAACAGCAACGGACATGTGAAGAATCCTAAAAATAAAATACTGCCCTTGAATATAGTGAATTTAGAAAAGACCAGTAGGGAGGTCTCCATGTTCCCAGTAAATGTTGCCTAACTCCTGGTACTTATTTCATTTAATGCAATATAAGTAACTCAGCAGAATTGAATTTTCTTTTTAAAAGAAAATTAAGAATCTTGAGATTATTCTAAGAAGCAAACATAATCAGCATGGAGAACTGCTGTGTGATTTTCCTCGATTTCTCTTCACAACTGGATTCTGTGCCATGCTTATTTACATCTTGTGTGAAGTTATAAGGAAAAATTTAAAGCAATTACTGTCATTACTAAACACGTACTATGAGCCAGGTACTATGTTAAGTGCATTACATACACTTACTTATCCTTCTCAAGAGGTAAGTACTGGCATCTGCATGTGAGGAAGAAAGAGGCTGTCACCTTGATGGTGGACCCACAGTGTCAATGAGTGGATGGATGCATTCCTACGTGACGCACGCATCTGCATACCAACACTGCCTGCCAGCAAAGACCTCAGAGCGCCAATATTCTCCACCTGCCATCTCCCCACACAAATGATCGCGCCTCCTGGACGGCATTGAATTGGCACCAGCAAGAAAGAAAAAGATTCAGAAATATATCACACAATGATAATTTCAATTTCTGCCTGGCTCTGTCTCCGGTGATGTCGGTCTCCAGTGGTTTGGAAGAGAGGGGCCTCATCCTGGCAGAGAAAACCTTGAGTTAGAGTGAATAAATGGAGTCTGGCATCGTGCTTTTGAAAGGTTGCCAGCCTCTTCTCAGCCGCCTTTTCGACATCAGCTCTCATGGGTGAAGGAAAAAGCAGAGTGAACAAGTCACTGGGAAAGAGACACGTTTGGAATTGGCCAAGAATCACAGGTGGTCTCTCACACTGAATTACACTTTCGGGGTAGATCAATAGGGACAAGGGGCGCACAGAGCAATAAAACTACAGACTAGATCAGTTTCTGCTAAATAATAAGTTATCTCTGTGGCGGCGCAGTGAAGAAAGTTAGAAAATAAGTAATGGAAGCCATTTTTCAAATCCATCTTTCATGGGCTATTTTAAATTGTGGGACTCTCTAAGGATGTAATTCCCTTCATGGTATACATTTGCCTTCGGAGCTTCCAGTTGGTAGGCTTTAAAAAACAGTAAAAAAAAAATCTCTTATTGTACAAAGACAAGAAGAGTTTGCAGAGAGTATTAAACTCAGCTATCAATAGATCTACAAAGGTTCATTTTCATTAAGTTTCTAAAAATAAAAGTCAAGCACAGATCATAACATATTAAACACCATTAGAGAATGTTACAGGCATCCCCAATTTATGATTAGACTCTAGGTATTTGCAGTTTATAATGGTATAGAAGTATACTCAGACAGCTTTCTGTTTTTCCATTTTCTACATAGTACTAAATCAATTACATGCGAATTACACGTGATATTCGATACTGTATTATAAAACAGGCTTTCTGCTAGATGATTTTGCCCAAACATAAACAACTGTAAGTGTCCTGAGCACATTTAAGGTAGGCTTGGCTAAGCTAAGGTGCTCCGTGTTTAAGTATATGAAATACTTTTTTATTTGATATTTTCATCTTATAACAAGTTTCTTGAGATGTAGCCTCATCCTAAATTGAGGAGGAACTTGCATGTGCATTAGTTTTTACTGATCAAATATCATTTTGTTGATATGGTTAATAAACCTGACCCAGATTCCAGAGTTAATAATGGAACCACAAGAGTATGAGGCCAGACTCCAGAAGTATGGCTTTTAGCTCCTCTCATGTGTAGTAAGCAAAAATACCCACGGGGATATAGCTCAGTGGTAGAGGGATCTTTTAGCATGCACAAGGCTCTTGGTTCAATCCTCAGTACCAGAGAAATATATCTGAGTGGCAGGCAAAGGGTAAGGGACCCAACTTTAATGACAGAGCCAGGGAAAACCACCTTATAATTTAATCTTGGGCCTGATCAGCAGATAGAGCTGGGTATATCAGACGGGTCAGGAAGGGAGACAGTTTTCACTCTGATATTCTGGGAAGATGTGAGAACATGTATTTACAAAGTGAGATTGGATTTACCAAGGAATCATGCGGTCTATAGAGGAGCCTGTCACTGTTAGGCTACTGAATAGAACTTTCCTGGTTCCCTTTTGACCTGCATTCTCAACACTTTTGACAATTTGCAGTCGCACACGTCCTTATTGATTTTCTCCTCCACCACCACCTACATGGTGAGTTCCAGGAGGACTTGGTTTACACATGTCCCTGCCCATTGCTTAGATAAATGTCTGATATCTAGTGGTTACCACAGCTCTTTGATGAATGAATGAATGAATGAACCACTGAAGCAGATCTCATGGGTGCTCTGATTCATATATAAAGACATATCCTTTTTTTAAAAACAAATAAATGTTATTTATGAGAGAAAGACAGAGAAAGAGGCAGTCAGAAAGAGAGTGAGTATGGGTGTGCCAGGGCCTCTTGGCACTGCAAACAAACTCCAGACACATGCGCCACCCTGTGCCTCTGGCTTTATGTGGTGTTGCAGTCAGCTTTCTAGTTGCTGCGCAGAAAGAACCCAAACAAAAGCAGCTTGTGGAGGAATGGGTTTATTTGGCTTACAGACTCAAGGGGAGACTCCATCCTGGCAGGGAAAACGATGGCATGAGCCGAGGGCTGGACATCACCTCTGCCACAGCACTGCAAACAGCGGCAGGAAGGTGTGCCAAACTCTGGCAAGGGGAAGCTGGCTTATAACCCCATAAGCCCGCCCCCGACAACACAGCTCCAGTGATGTTGTAGAACCCAAACTGCCATCAGCTGAGGATCTATCATTCAGAGCACATGCATTTGTTTGTGGGGGACACCTGGATCAAACCATGACACATGGTACTGGGGAATCAACCCCAGGCTGGCAGACTTTGTAGGCAAGCACCTTTACCACAGACCCATCTCCCCAGGCCCAAGACATATACTTTTAACTAGCACATTTATCTTGTCATATCAGGGAATCCTCCTGTCCCTGTCGTGAACACACTCCCGATACTTTCAGAAAATCAAAGGCAAACATATCAAAGGACTTCAAAGACAGCAGGACTTATTTGGTCTGCACTTCCTCTTTGTAAGCTCTATGGTTTTGCTGTAGCTGCTAAGGAGAAGCAAGAAGGATGATGGGAATTTCCTCTGACCTGAGGACTGGCACATAGACCAGCATCCGACAGCCCCTGCTTCCAAATTGCTTTTCGAGCTCTTCATCTTGGCCATATGCCTGGTTTATTTCTGGTGAGGACTACTTTCCCAAGCTTTCTAGGATCCAGCTTCAGCTCCCACAGAACTCGCAGCACACATTTACGTGGCCCTCTTTTTCTTTTCTTTTTTCTTTTTTTTTATTGTCCATAATGAGTTACATTGTTTAGTGGGCCAACAATGAGTTGTTATCTCCAATTCCCCAATGCCCCCCCTCCCCATTCCCAGTCAGGTGGATATCCTCCTCTGTGGGCCATCTGGATCAGACTTTGTGGTAGGGGTCCATGGATAGCCTAGTATTCAGCCGAGTTCTCCTGACCCAAGTGTGTTGTTACTGAGGGGTGCCATGCCTCTGATAATCTCCCCCACCACGGCTCTCACAATTATTGCTTCTTTTTATTTTCATATCTCCAGATTTAGTTCCCCATCCCGCTTAACGTTCCTGACTCTCCTGTTCTGTCCTCTCCCAAGACAGCAGGTGAGGAGGTACCGGCACCACAGAGCAGGGGCTCTCTCTGGGGGGAGAGGGCATGTCGCAGTGTCCATTTTACCTGTTGCTAAGGAAATGAAAAGAGAAAGTTTCCTCACAGAGGCAATTCCAAAGACATTTAATTTGTTCTATCAGAAAGGAAGGAAACTGGGCTGGAGAGATGGCTCAGAGGTTAAGGCACTTGCCTCCAGTGCCTAAGGCCCTGGGTTCAATTCCCCAGTAGCCACATAAGCCAGACCCACAAGGTGGTGGCCCTGGTGTGCTCTCTCTCTCTCTCTCTCTCTCTCTCTCTCTCTCTCTCTCTCTCTCTCTCTCTCTTCTCTCTCTCTCTCCCTCCTTGAAAATGAATAAATAAAATATTTTTTAAAAAAAGAAAGGAAAGAAAGTCAGTTTGGAGAAACTCATTTAAGCTAAAACAGAAGTCGAATATAACCAAATTAATGAAAAAATTGTCTTGCCTTTCCAAATGAAATTTTTAACACCAAGAAAGTTAACGTACATACCTCTCCCATGACCTTATGTTGGCTATGCTGAGCTGAGAGATACAAAAGGCACCAACAAACCTCTGTCACCCTGAGGTGTTAATAGGTGGGTGGATAGCCTGGCTTTGACCTTGAGAGTCTTCTGTGTACCTCACCGTCAGAGCCTGCTCTAATCCACACCCAGCTTCCAAGGAAAGTCTATTCCAAACACCAGGCCATGTTCCACAATCCAGCATTGTTTCTTTAAACACCGTAGACCATCTCACACCTGCCTGTAAGTAGTCTGTGGGTTATTCTTCCAATATTATCACTGATTCCCTTAGCTCTTCCTGAGGGACAGTTGCTGGTGAGGCTGGAGTATCCAGTGGTTATCTTAACCTCTTGATTGGGTCCTGGGAAGGGAGGGGTTGAGGACGCTGATCCTTGCTTCCTAGGATGACCATGTGTCTCTGTGAGAGGAAAGGTGACTTCTTTGAGCCCCATCTGTTTTGTGGGAACACTCCTATAAGAGGACCATGGCAACTGACCCCACGCTGACTTCCCCAAAAGGTGTGCCCGTGTGAAGGATGACTCTAGACCCAGTATGGGGGAATACTCGGGTGGGCCTCACTGCACAATTTCCACAGCCCTGAGCCAGTAGCTGCTTCCTCTTCATTCAGTACAGATTAAAAATAAAGGTCACCTTGTGATCACATGACCAGCCCACAGATGGACATGGAGGGAGCAAGGCAGTAACTGATATTTGTACAGTGCTTTGAGATTTACCAAAGGGTTTCATGTAGGTTTCCCATCATTCTCAGTGCAGCCCAGGAGGTTAATATCATTATGCACACTTGCCCCTCTCTGTCCTTTGTGTCTCAAAGGGTGCTCAGAGCTCAGAATGGGGTTCTCGCTATATCCTCCTCTGTGTCTGTGTGTCCTCATCTCCTTCAGATTTCTGCTATGGGCACCTTATCACTGAATCTTTCTCTGAATGCTTCATATAAAATTGCCTTGGATTCACCTTGCTTCACGTTCTATCACCACGCACGTCACTCACAGATCACAAGCAACTATGTATTCCTGGGTGTTTTGTTCTGAGTCTCCAGGCACTGGATTGGAAGAAGAACACAGTCCATGTCGTTCTCCACCCCAAGTGGCGAAAAGTAATGATGGGCACTCAACTGCAATAAATAATATTTGATAATCTTTGAATGAAGGAATGAATGAATGATTGAGGCTACTTTTAGAATGGAGCAATCCTTATTTAATAGTTTAACATTGTCAGTGTATAGTGTCCTATTATTGTTGCACCACCTTGCCACAGACTTAGTGTCTTAAAGCAACCCATGTCCTGATCTTACAGAAATGTGGGGGGCTGTGGGGAAGGCTCAGTGATTAAAGGTGCTTGCTTGCAAAGCCTGCTATCCCAGGTCCAATTCCACCCATGTATAGCCATATAAACAGGTGTCCCTTTGCAGTGGCAAGAGACCCTGGTGTATGTACACACACACACACACAAATAAATAAATAAATAAATAAATAAATAAATAAGTAAACCAACAGTAGTATGGCCTCGTTAACTTTTGTGGGGATGAACTGTAAGAAAATAACTGGAAATATTTCTTATGGACCTCACAAATCACTTCCCTGAGATTGTTGCTGAGATGCTAAATTTCTTACCTGCACCGTGTCCTAACTTTACAACTGTATAATCCACCTGCTTAAAGCCACGTGGCTGGGTTTCCTCTGCCCCCTTTAGCCTGAACAGCACAGATGTGCAATGCCGAGAAGCAATGCGAGAGATTCTGACTGATCTTACGTGATGCTCTTTGCTCTTTGGACTCTCAACCAAAGCAGACATGCAGAAGTGTTGAACATAATGTTTAGAGGAACAAAGTCAGTGACTCTGGACCCACAGATCTGTTGAAGACAACAGGTGGGCTTTTGTGATCAGAATGTACATGCCCTCCTTCCCCTTTGCTCATGAATTCCTGTGTTTTGTATGTGCAATAAAAATGCCAATGAGTGCCTGTGTGCAGAGGAAGCCGCGGCCGCAGTAAGATCAGAGCAGCAGTGGTAACAGAGGCAGAGGGTTACTAAGGGCCCCAAGTCTTCCATTTCTTTCCCTCAGGCAGCTGCTAGAGGCAGCCAGCCCTGCCTGGGCTGGGTGTACCAGGACTCAGCTTTCTCACAACTTCTGAATAGGAATGTTCCAGAGGTTAGTCTTCTCTAACTTCAGGGCTATGCGAACTTTCTGACTTGGTGCTCCTGTCTCATCTTCCATTCAGAAGGAAGGACCCACATGGTTCACTGAGGACAAACTTCCTTTCTCAACATCCTCGACAGTGTCACTGCTGAGTCCCCTTGCCATGAAAGGGAACATGCCCACAGGTCCTGGCGATCACAAGCTGAACATCCTTGGCTCTAGTTTTATGTCTACCATTCTCCATGCTCTCAGCAGAGCTGAGACTGTGTCACAGGTTAAGTCTTCCAGCTCTTGGCTGGTCCATCGGAGCATATGTAGAGAGAGGCCAAGGACCCTGATGGCAGGGTGACATCCATATCCTCCCCAGCCCTCACCCACTGCTCCTCATGTCTCCTCTGGTCATGATATTCGGGGCAAAACTACAGCAGCCATGGAGGAAGCAGACCCAGCCTACCTACCACCTGATTGCAGGGGACACAGGGGAATCACACTTCAGATGCGTCCAGGAACGTGGAATTCTGGGAGCCCTCGTCTTTGTCTCCTTTTAGGTGTCTGCTGTTTACGATACAGGGTTCTGGCTCATTCGCGTGTGGCTTTCCCACCCCACTGGCAAAACATAATTAAGCAAATGACAATGGCTTTCATATGTTCACTGCGTCCTGCAATTCCAACTCTCCATCATCAGATAAATCAACAGCAGAATTATATTTATCAGCAAAAGCCTCCTCTCCTGGCAGGCTTTCTGCTAAATATATTAATCCTAGAAGAGTAATACTTTCCCTCAGCTTTGCGAAGCAGTCCACCCATAAAAAACGTTAATAGCCACAACATCACTCAAAGTGTGTCGCTCCTTGATTAGCTGTGTGGTCTCCACGCAGGGTGGCTGGTGGCTGTGCTCAGTACAGGTGCAGGGGAGAAAGTCTGGTCCATGGAGGGCCACAGGGCTCAGCTCCTGCCAAGAGAAAGTTCACAGTGCTCCTGGGAATACTTGGACATGGGCCACCTCACACAGCCCTTTGGAACTGGCAGAGTTAGAACCACCCCAATTCCAGTCCTAGGATGAGATCCCCGCGTCCTATCCCCACCCAGGACTGGAAAAGTGCACAGAAGGGTCCTCACTTGTCTCCCAGGCTTCTGAGAGTTAGAGAGCTCATTAACTTTTTCTAGGATGCGGTTTCTCAAACAAACAAATCATCTGCCAATCCTGTAAAATACAAATAGGTCTTCTGCATGTGGTTGAATGTATAGTGTATGTGCATGTATGACTGCTCCTTCGCCTGTAGATGCCTCTGTGTGTGTGTGTGTGTGTGTGTGTGTGTGTGTGTGTGTGTGTGTGTGTGTGTGTGTGTGTGAAGGCCAGAGGCCACACTGGGTGTCTTCCTCAATCACACTTCACCTTGGTTTTTGAGACAGTCTTTCACTGACCTTGGGGCTCACCACTTTGGGTAGACAAGCCAGCAGGCAGGTCCAAGGGACCCTCCTCTCTCCGCTCCCCTCAGCTGGTATCACAGGCATGTACCCAGCCTTCACACGCGCACTGGGATCTGAAATCAGGTTCTTATGCTTGTGTGAGCTCTATACTTACTAAGCCATCTCCCTGGCCCAAAATGCAGATTTTTGATTGGGTAGGTTTGTGCTGAGCCCTGGGAGTTTACAGTTCTACCCAGCAACTGGTACTGTTAGCTCACAGGCCACACTAGATGTTAATACAAGACAGCCTGTTTATCCCCTCAGCTCGCAGAGGTCTCCTTCCAAAAGAAGGCCATCCCTGAGGGACAGCTGCAGGTACCCTGGTGTGCCTCACACACAGAGGAAAGTTTGTAGCCTCAGATTCCATATAAAGGTAACTTCCTGGCTCCTTTCTGTGCCTCTCCAGTTGCTGGTGACTCCCGTGACTCATGAGCAGGCAAAGATGGCAGCCCTGTTGCCTCCAGGCCAACAGCTCCACCTCTAGAGGCCTGCAGGGCCCCGGCCTGCATCCAGGTGCTGACACAGCCCAGTGTCCAACCACAGCATCACCAATGGACTCCAGCCGGGTTTTGCTTAAGCAGCAGGGAGGCCAGAGCTGGGAAAAAGCAGGAGCCCGAGATTAGACACTGAGCCCTGCGCAGGGATCTGTCAGCTCTCCAGCCAGGAACAGATTTGAATGGCCGGAGTAGAGAAGCCAAGGCAGATGTCCTCTAGGGCCTGCGAGGCCGCCCCACTTGGCTGGCTCTGGAAGCCCAGGAGCTCAGCTGTGGGAAGTCCAGGCTGCTGGATGAAGCTGCAGCCCTTCAAACACCCCAGGGAGCAAAGGAGGGGAGCTGAGGGGTCCCAGCAGCGCAGAGCTGGACAGCTTACTGCTTACTTTCAGGGTATGGGGTTCCTGAGTCAGCTTTCCCATTTAGACCTTGACCACGAGGGGCTCTCTTTTCCCTGCTTCAAACCGCTCATGATGAATGAGGTCCTCCTCACCAAGGGCACTGCTTCCCATACTTAGCAAGGGTGTTGCCATGCTGGCACCCTTCCCACTCACGAGCTCTTATTTTGGAACATCTAGTAACTTATTTTCTGGCTTATATAATGGGGCTGATATTCCAATGATAATCTCATGAAGGTCTAAGGAAATCATAGAGGAACGTGACTGTTGGAAAATGCCCAATGTGATAAGATTCCGTCAAGGAATAAAATGGAACACTAAAAGCTTGTTTGTACCAGCAAGGTTCACAACTGTTGAAAACAAGAGGTCTTTATGCCACCGTCCTGGGGTCAGAGAGAGAATTCGAGGGCATTCCATGCTAAGGGAAATATGTCCTGTCTTGCAAATCTATATCTCTACAGAGAAATGTGCTTTGGATCAAAGTTCTATTGTTCTAACAAATAATTGAAATGTTGCCAAAAAATGCTAAGATTACTGAGGTCTGTCCTTCTTCCCTCATGTAAATGCAATCTCCCCTGGTTCCTCTAGTAAGCTAATGGCACTCGGAGGAAATCCACAGTGAGAAATTACAGCCTCCTCCCGGCCTGCTTGGCTTGCTCACGCATTTTAATCTTTGCCTCCTGTCAGAAAGGCTTTGAGAATGTGACCCTGCCCTCCACACTTGCTTATTATCCTTCCTAGAAATATGAGTCCTTTTTAAAATCCATGGAATCTGCTCAGCTAGGGTGGTTCTGGCTGACCCGAATTGGAAAAAAAAAGGGGGGGAGAGGGGAGGAAATAGAATGCAAGAGGAGGGAAGCTCCTTTTGTATCAATAAAATTAATTTTTTTTCTTATTAAGAATAGTCACTCTTGGGCTGGAGAGATGGCTCAGCAATGAAGGCCCTTGCCTGAAAAACCTAAGGATCCAGGTTCAATTCCCCAGCACCACGTAAAGCCAGATGCACAGGGCGGCACGTGCATCTGGAGATCGTTTGCAGTGGTTGGAGGCCCTGGCTCGCCCATTCTCTCTCTGTCTCTCTTCTCTCTATCACTCTATGCTTGCAAATCAATAAATAAAAATATATTTTTAAAAAGAATAGTCACTATTATAAAATGGCCAGAGATATGTGACTAGTCAATGTAGCCTGGTGGAATATATTTTACTGTAAAAGGTACTCATGTGTTTAGCAAGCATTTCCTGAGCATCTACTGAACAGTAAGCAATATTTGGGAACCAGAAAGCATAATTTTAAAGGAGGTACTCAATACCTTAACTAACTGCTCACTTGGAGGAGATTTCAAGCAGAATTTTACCCCCAAATAGCCATCTGAAGCTACTATATATGTAGGTATCTTATCAAATAGTGGAAAAAAGAGAGAATGTTCTGACCAAACTGATAAAGCCAGTAGAGGATGACATGGAGTCTATTTATGCACTTTGAGAGAGCTGGAGCCTGTGCATTAGACTGGAGCGTGAGGCTTTGCAAGCCCACCTTCCTGAAACCCACTGTAGTTCTCAGAGCATCGAAAGGATCTGGGAACACGGTATAATGGCAGCCTTGATCCACTGACTCGGAGATGGTGGGGAATGGGGTTGAGCCCTGCCGGGGGTGGGTATTTCACCTAATCCTTCAGGTGGGTTACACTGATGTATGTTAAAGTATGAAATAAATCTTTTCCCAAAATTATGTTCTCTGGGGCTAAAGTGTGCTGATCAAAGACTCAAGACTGGAATTACTGTAATTTACAATCTGCCAATTGGGAGATTACCAAACTGATCCCTAATTCCAAAAATAAAAATACCAATGATGCCTTTGAGAAAGGCATCCTGGTGAAGATCACTTCATATTGGTGATTTCACCTCTTTCACTTTCTGCTTCTCACACAGCACCTTTAGACTCCTCCCCTGCAGACTGTAATCTGCACACAGTGCCCATGCAATACTGCAGAGAGATCACAACAGCCGAAAGTAAGAAGTGACTGGTTATGACATGGCATCATGGTTCCCACAAAAGTGAAATATTCATGGGAAAGATAATTAGCGTAATGAAATAGATGTCACATTTAATGATAATAAAATACTATCCCTTTGAGTTCAACATAAAGAAATCTACTTATACACCAAGTTTAGAATATCATAAATGCTTTAGGTCAGAACAACATGGATTTGGTTGGCCAATGTCAGAAACTCCTAGGTGATAACAAGACACGGAAACGTGGAAGGAGAAATGCTTAGAATAGGTAAAAGCAAAGACTGCCTTGTCCAGTGAAAATAAACACATGGAATTTCATTATCAGGATCACTTTGGTTACGTAAAATCTTATGGAATTATGTCATCAATAATGCTTAACAGTTACAGGTCAGATCAGTCATGTCCTCCCAACTGGTGAGGACAGGATCTCGGGGAATTCAGCCAGTTTCTCTGTACCTTAGTGCTACCCCATATAAAATGGCAGAGCACAGTATCTACCCTGTCACATCTCTGTAGGGGACTGATGAGCCCGTGAATGTAAAGTGGCAGTAAGCACTTCAGGATGTCACCACCAGAATCACTGGCAGGGCTTGTGACGCTCTCCTAATGCACCAGCTATCATCCATGTGTGCGCTCATTTAAGCCCCAAGGGACTTTTGAAACTTTTAGAAATCTGATGCTAGACAGAGAGTAGTGAAAAGAAACAGATCTGCCACAGAATGAGAGAAAAAATATTTTTATTGACCCTGATTAATACAAAATTCCAAAGGATGGTTACAATAAATTGATATAGATCAAAGCTGTAATTGTGATTCTAAAATCTGAATGCCATTTCTAAATGAATTATAGGAATAAAAACAAGATCTTAAGGTTAGAAAGGATCTGGGTAACACTCCATACCAGTATAGAACATAGAGGAGAGCGTTTCTGACAGGCCTGGTACAAATACTCCCAGACCCTGAAACTATTTGACGAGATACCCATTCTAATTTTGAGTGTGTTTAATGTCCATGAGGTTATTTCTTACATTGAGCTCAAATCCAGTCACAGGCCCTACTTCCTGTGAATTTTATGAAATGCAAATCCTGCTGCCCCATGCCTACCATCAAGGACACCACAGCTGAGGAGAGACACGTGTCCCTGAACAAAACCAACTTGGTTTATCTTAGGGACTGTGGCTCAGTGGGGAGTGCTTGTCTAGCATGTGGAGGGCCTTGGCTTTCATCCCCAGCATTGCAAAAGAGAGGAGGAGAGGGAAGGAGACGGAGGAAAAGAGAAATACGGTATTGAAATGTGCACAGCCTACGGTATCTTGTGACAAGCTTCAGTGGAGACCACGGCAGCAAGGAAATGGAAGGAAGATTTGAGATACCAAAAGCTTCTGACCTGTCAGGATGCCATGACCATATAAGGGGGGAGGTGGTGCTCTGCAAGCAAGGAATGGAAACAAATTGTCAAAGCTGCTGTGCTGGAAACAGGAGCAACGCTAGAAACAAGTGCACAGAGAGGTAACTAGGAAAGGTCCTGAGCCGGGCAGATGACTCAGCAGGTAAGAGCTCTTGCTGTGCAGACATGAGGTCCTGAGAGGATCTGATGTCCCCAGAACCCACTTAAACAGCTGCATGTGGCCACACACATCTGGAACCCCAGTCCTGTGGGGAGCAGAGACAAGAGAATCTCTGAGATTCACTGGTCAGCCATCCTACTAAAAATGGTAACTTCAAAGAAATATCTGGAGGATTGATAGAAAGAAACACGTGACATTCTCCTCTGGCCTCCACACAGGTGTGCACAAGGCACACGCATACACACACACACACACACACACACACACACACACACACACACACACAATGGACATGGGCTTTCTTCTACACCAGGCACCTTAGAGCGTGGAGAGCTGAAGTGCCTGTCTCCCTCTGAGCACTGCAGGATGGATGGACACAGGAAAATCAGCCTCACAATTTCCCCGCCTCTTCCGAAAGTTTCCGAGTTCCTTTGCTGAATGAGAATGCAAGAAGGGAATGAGTAGGTAAGAATGCAGTGCAATCAGGGACTTCTGTGAGGAGCACCAAGTGGGACTGAGAAGCCATCTGCGGGCAGATGAGTGAGATGCATCCTGCTAGCAGGTTCAGACAAGAGAGCTGAACTGTGCTTGTTCCCGTTGGGGACCCCAGTCGTCATTAACCCAGGGAAGCTCCATTCAAGAGGCAACTTGGTGGAAGACAGTTTACCCACACTAACGTGCTGCCCCTGACTTAACTCTGGAAGAGATAGTATGAGTACAAGGAAACAGCATTAATGACTTCGACACATCTGAGCCGATTAACAGGAGGCTAGGAACTGAAATTCCTTGTGTTCCCATCAATCTTCCAGGAAACTTCTTGAAAACACACTTAAGGGATAAAATTCCCTGTGACACTCCAAGCAGAGGAATGATCAGACACAATAGACTGAACAAGTGGATTGCAATTACTTCATAAGCCTTAAGTAGCCAGTCTTTTGCGGAAAATAACGTCCTTACTTATTTATATTTATTCCCCATAGAAGAAGTCTTGACGCTTTCTCAAACAATAGCCCACCTGAGACAGAAACTCATGAGAGCAAACTCTGTCCTAACCCTTGGGAGGAGGGAGGAGAAATCCAGAGACGGAGTTCGTCTCCTGCAGGAGTTGTCACCAAGGGATGGACCAAAGGAATGAGGGATCAGATGTCACCAACGAATGGAAATCCGCTCAGCACTTAAGGAGACAGTCACAGGGCACTGAGGGCACCATGCTAAGCATGAGTCATGAGGAGGAGGCAGTATTTGAGGAGGAAAGGGGGCAAGGATTGGAGATGGGGGATGAGGGACACATTTGGATGATGGCACCCCTGAGGACACACAGGAGAACATCTGGATCCAGCGCTCTGGGCATCTGTTGCCTGGTGAATTTTCCATTACAGACACCTCCTCAGATGCCCTAGAAAACTCTCATTTCCTTTTCAGCCTTCAGCCCAGCGCTCATCAACAGGGCATCTCTGGAGACTTCAAGCAATGTGGCTGCTTGTCGCCGCCTAGTGGTCAGGTGGCAGCACTGAAAAACTGAGCTAAACAGTCAATGGTCAACACCAGTGGTCTGGCAGAGTTGCTGACCACAGCCAGGCAAGACATCCACTGCACAGAGTATCCACTTGTGTTGTCATCCGGGCTCCGCCCCGTTTTGCACAGGAAGAGCTGGGAATCTAGTAGCTTCATTTCCCGCATTTTCTTGCCACTACTAGAGTCATAGTTTGCATTTAAATTCTAGGAATGAAATGCAACCACACAAGGTCTGAAAGGCAGGAGATGAAGGCAGTGTCCCTGGTGTTGAGAGGATGGTATCTGGCCATTTTGAGATTCCACCGTACTTTCACCGTCCAGACACACGATTTGCCATATGGAAAGACGGACCACCCCAGGAACCTCCCACAGGTATCTGACCTTAATGAGATACTTGATTCCTTTGACCCTAAGATTCCTCATTTGTAAGGCTGAGTCGCTGGCAGGAGATGAACTCAGGCTAGGGAGACAGCTCAGTGGTTAAAGGTACTTGCTCACAAAGCCTGTTGGCCAAGGTTCAATTCCCCAGTACCTACATAAAGACCTATACAAAGCCAGATGCACAAAATGATGAATGCATCTAGAGTTGGTTTGCAGTAGCAAGAGACCCTGGCATGCTCATTCATTCTCATTCCCTCTCTCTCTTTCTCTCTCCCTTTCTCCCTCCTTCTTCACAAATAAATAAAATTATTATTAAAAGAAAACTTAAGTTGTTATTGCAAGTCCATGTAAACCATTTATAATGATACTAACAAAGAGACATACTGAGATGATGATAAATTTAAGAACGACAGAATATATCTTGCAAAGGAGATTTACCCTGAAAGAAAAAAAAAAAGATAACTACTTAGCAATTTAACAAGTTATTTCACTTCTTTGTGTTTTTTTATTCAATATTCTTCATTGAAAATGATGGTTATAATACAGGGCCTGGGACTAATGTGTCCATCACCTTTGTAAAACACAACTGAGCACATATAATTGCTAGTTGTCATTAAAAATACTACAGTTCACAGCAAAGAGCCACCATAACTTAGCAGGACAAACAGGTGACCCGTTCATGGAAGAAAAGACTTGGACGTTGGCTTTGAGAAATTAGTACTTTTCCTGCATGTAAGGGTACAGCCTACTTCCAAGTGCAAAGAAGACCCCAAGATAGGAAACTGAAGGACCTATATACAAAATGTTGGTATTTTTCTAGCGTCTTTCTCCAGAGCATGCTCTGAGAAACAGTTAAGGAAAGAAATCCTGAGTGAAATCTGCTAATTGACTTTCTGTACAGATAATTCGCTTACAGAGGAAAATCTGGCTATGGGGCAGAAAACACTGAAAAGAGACTTGTGGGCACAGTGCCACAGCCTGTGGAATTTAGGATGGTTTCTTCTAGGGTAAAAGCATATGAGAGAGAGAGGAAGGAAGGAAGGAAGGAAGGAAGGAAGGAAGGAAGGAAGGAAGGAAGGAAGGAAGGAAGGAAGGAAGGAAGGAAGGAGTCATCCTAAGAGCACTAAAAAGTCCAGGAGGCTCAGATGGTGAATATTATTCCGTTGTCATATTCTGAAGTTTCAATCAATATAACAGCTCCTAACACAAGCACACCACTGACTGAAGAGAAAAATGACCTCATGTGAGATGATGCCATGCTGGCCTCTAAATGAGCTAATGACAGCGGGCTGAGGGCGCACTGTTTAATGACAAGGAGAGTTACAACGGCCAGACTGGTTTGGAGAAGCAAATAAGCAAATTGAATGCAGGCACTGAAAAAAACTAAGTAAGCAGAGGAGGTGCTAAGGGTAATTGTGATCCGTTCATGGTCATGCTAAGGCTAACTGTAATCAGTTCATATGCACGTGGTTCCCGTGGAATCAAAAGTAGACTGGCCTCTTTCAGGTGGGCCTTCAAGAAACACTGAGATCATTTGGCACAGAACTCAGTACCTAAAAATTAGCCTCGGTTTTTTCCAACTCAGTGGATTACTGTCAAATGACAGTTAATTTGTACCTAATGCAAAAATAAAGAGCATATTTTATCACATCCCACAAGTCCCTTAATTTAGGAAAGCCAACATTCTCACTGAAAAACGCAGTCCTATGCAATAGCTCATAATATTTCAAGAATACGGGGTTAAAAGGCTTCGTATGGCCCAGAATAGAACGCAGTTATCAACCACAATGATTTTGAAAGAAAGCTTAAGTAACTCAAAACAGCGCCATTGCTTTTGATAAAGGTAAGGGAAAGAAACACAAGATAAGTTCCTTCATCGTGATGGCCAGAATGGGGTTGTTGTGGCCATTATTTCTATGGAACATTAAAGTGAGCAGACTGAAGGAGAGCTAGGCCTCTGGACTTGATTGAGCCGTGGGTGCCAGTAAGCTAACCAACTTAACAGAAGCTCACAGCAGAAAGTCTAATGCTTGGCCCCTGTGCATATCACCCATGAAGTTCCCCCAGCTCAACTAAATAAATCAATCAATCAATAAATAAATAAATATCGCATGAGCGTCATGGGCAGCTGATCAGGAGGGGTTGTCTGCAAAATGTCTGGCATCTCTCCTTCTCTCTCATCTATCCCGGTCTCTCCTCTCCCCCGCCTACTACCCTCCCTTCTTCCTTCCTCTCTCTATTTTCCTCCCTCACTCTGAAATTGATCCTATGTCTAAAACCTGTTGCTCTGGAGTCAGGGTTCAAAACCGAGCCCTTCCCTACCATTCTGAACATGTGTGACATCGACTGAGCTCTGAAACGCTAGCCTAGCATGTTTTTCTCACTTAAACATGGAATTCAAGGGCTTGAAAGATGGTTCTGTGACTAAAGCACTTGCCTGTGAAGCCTGTAGGCATGGGTTCAATTTCCAAGCCACCCTCGCAAGCCAGATGCAAAAGTGAAACATGCAATGGTGTTCCTTTGCAATGGCAAGAAGCTCTGGTGCACACGTGCACACACAGTCTGCACATGCACACATACACACATGAGTGCACACACACATCCACACACATCCACATATACACACACACATCCACACACACAAACACACATTCATTCATACACACATTCATACACACACAAACACACATATACACATACATACACACATACACACATAAACACACATACATATATATACATGGATACACATGCACATATACACATATACAAACACACATACACACATACATACACACATACACATACACACATACACACATACACATAAACACATGTAAATCACTCATTTTTTAATGTAACAAAATTTTATATCACCAAGAGATACGTTTTCAGATTTAGTGACTCAGTAAAGGGCTGTGCAATCTGTGATGGTTAAGGCTGTGAGTTACTTTGACTAGACAGACGATAGGGCCAGATGTTTGGTTCAATAGTATTCTGGATGTTCTTTAGATGTTGTTTAGCCAGGTTTATTTTAGATGAAATGAATATTGAAGTTGGTAAAGTTTGAGTAAACAGACGACATTTCATAATGTAGGCTGTCCCCATCCAATCAAGTGAAGGTCTGATAGAACAAAAATGAGAATTTTTTCACAAGAAGAAATTATAAATCAGCACACTTTGGGCTCAGAGGGCAAATTTTACTGAAGCTCGGGTCTGCTGATCTATTCCATCAGACAGACACTGACCAACCAGTTCTTGACAATAATCTCAATCAATCTCTTTCTCTCTCCAAATACATAAATACATACGTATGCATATATAATACATTCTTGTTGGGTCTATTTCTGGAGTCTGCCGACTCATGCATTCTCTATGAAAAGTAAGGAAATTAATTATAAAAACAAGGAAGTACCACCTTGAGAAAAGAAAATGAAGTCATTACATAAGTTAATTCACACAGGTATGAACTTAGGAAAACAATTTCAAACATTTAGATTTTTTCTTAATAGAATAAGGAAGAGAAAGTCAGGCCAACTTTACATTGAGTTACAGGTATTTTCTCCTCTCGGGCACTGCAGATTGAGCCCTTGAGAAGTAGGTTACTCCTCAAGAATAGTCCCAAAGAACACTAGATGATGCATTCAAACTAAAAGTTGTGCAAGTTGAAATATAGAAACACAAGAAACATGATGAAATGAGGTGCCACCAGGCCTCCAGGGGAGCACAACTCCTCAATGGCTGAATTCAAAGGTAGGAAAATGAGTGAGATGCCAAAAATATTGAACAGCGAATAATTATATGGAAGAATATTTAACATCCTTAGCCTTGGGAAACACAGATTAAGGCTGCATTGAAATGCTATCTCACCCAGTCAGGATGGCTAGAACCAAGAAGACAAATGCAACAAGTGCTGGTGAAGATGTGGAGAACGAGTATCACTGCTGGTAAGAACGTGAGATAAGGGAGCCACCATGGAAATCAGTGTGGAGGCTCCTCCAAACCACGACAAACAGAGCCCCATAGACCAAACTACACCACTTCTGGGTATATACCCAAAGCACTACAAACAGAGCCCTATAGACCAAACTCACCGCTGCTGGGTGTATATCCAAAAGACTCTAAACCAGAACCACACCCACACATCCACAATTTTTCCAGCACTGTTCACAGTTTCCGAGATACAGAACTTGCCTAGATGCCTATCAGCAGATAAATGGGCAAAGATATTAGATGCACAGTATAGTTTTATTTATCCATAAATTGGAATGAAATTATGACATTACTAGGGAAATTGAGATTATCATGTTAATGGCTTCAGAAAAGCCAACGTTACATGCATTCTCAACATGCAGAATGTGTGTGCACTCATTTCTATATAGGAAACAATCAAAGGAAATCTATGTTCATGAAAGAAGGGATCTGAGTGGGGAGGTATGGAGAATGAGAGATAGCATTGGCTGGAAGAAAAATCAATAGCCCACATTTCTCTCATATGCAGGGTCTAGATTAAATATATGTGTATATGAATATGTATAAACATATATGTACATATATATGTATATGCCTTATATATGCTATGAAATAAAAGGGTAGACCACTTGGGGGGAGGAAGGGGACCAGTGGGAGAGAGGATGAGCCAGGAAGAGTAATGGGGTACAAATATGAAGAAAACCACAATTATATATGTGAACAAAAATGTCATAATAAAACCCATTATTTTGTATGCTAACTAAAAAGAATTCATTAAAAAACAATTTTACCAAAGAAATTATTTTAACATTGTGCCTAACGATAATGATGTGTTATTTCGTGCTATTAAATGCAAAATAGCAAAAAATTAATCACCTTGTTTTAGCACAGTTTTAGATTTACATAAAAGTCAAAAGGACTGTACAGAGCACTGGCAGATGTCCCACATCTGGTTCCCATTTCCCATCATCTGTATCTCTGTGATACTTTTCTTAAGACTCATGAGTCAGTCCTGACAAATTATTGTTCAATTAAGTCTAGATTCCACCAAGCTAACGAACTTGATTCTTAGTTCCCTAGTTTTGACCTAATGTTGCTTTTCTGTTCCAGGAGACCATGTAGGACGCAGTGTTATGGTTAATAGTCATATCTCTTAAAGACTCTATAGGCTGTGATGGTTTTTCACACTTTCCTAGTTTGGGATTAACAGTTTGGAAGGGTGGTGGTCAGTTTTCTATAGAACACCCCCTTTTTGGACTTGCTACTGTTTTTCTCATGACTAGATGGGGGTGTGAGTTTTGTGAAGGAGGCCACGGAGGTAAAGTGCTAATTCTTTGCTTCATGTCACGTACATGCTACTGATATGGTTTAGATCTCTTGATGGCAACCTTGGCCGTGGCTGATGTTTGATGTGTCAGGGCCTCCACTGTAAGTCAGAGCTTTTTCATATTGTGCTCTTTGGAAGGGGGTCACTGATAATGACTTGGAGAATACTTACTTTCAAGGTATTCTAAATAAAGTATTTTTCTAGACAGGTAGGCTCTACTATTTTGCTGTCAGAAATGCCTCCAGTGTTTTCACAGAGAGACAGTGCTTTAAGAATATATTTATGGTAACAAATATGTGGTGATTTATACTGTCAAATTGACAGGACCTAGAACCACCTGTGGGGGGTTATATAGGATAGATTAGCCTCTGGGCATGTCTATGAGGGACTATTTTTTGAGGTGAGTCGAGGTGGGAAGACCCACTTTAACTGTGGTTGGCACCACTCTGTGGGCTGGAGTCTTGGATTGTACAAAAAGGAGAGAGCTGGCTGAGCAGCAGCGTTCATCACTCTGCTTCCTCACTGCAGACTGAATGTGACCAGCTGCCTCAAGCTCCTGCCACCATGCCTCCCCAGGTATGAGGACCATCAAGGCTAGCTCTAAGTTGCTCTGTGGAAGAGGGGATCTTACATTTTGTTTCTCTGGGCCCAAGCCTCACTTCCTGTCCTGTATAGTTGATGCTACTCACTCACCTCACTAATCCTAACAGACTCCCAGGAAGCCATACCTTCTAGGTTCATGCTGACCTATGCTGTGAGAAACTTTTCCCCTGGGGTGACAACACACATCTTCATCCCAGATAGGACACCATGATTGGTGAACTATTGAGGTTATTGGGGTTACTTACCAAGCAGAGTGAGGGGTTGATTACAGGAGCTCTAAATGAGACAGAAGCAGCTACAGAACCCAAAAGCCCACCCCAGCCTAGGTGACTCTCATGGAAGCTACATCTCTGGAGCTCACTGTACTATCTGTAGACATCTCAGCTGGCTAGAGTGTCTCAAGCACAATCTCTGGCTTCTAGACAATTCAGTGGTGTGGTTCCTCCCCAAGCAGTTGTTTTCCCTTCATATAGCCTTACGATGGGGGTCTTGCAACCTTCTCCCAGACTTGTTGACTCCCTGAGTCTCCTGAGCTTCTTTAGGAAGAAATTTTTCAATTCTTAATTAACCTTAGCCAAAGTCTGCCCTTAATCATTTCTATAACCTTGAGGTATAACCATGTGATCTTTTAAATTTCAGGTCTCCCAGACTTGACTTCCTGAATTCCCAGCACCTTTCTCCTCTCTTTAGAAGGGAATATTTCAATTCTGGAGGAACCTGCTACACAACACTGTATTTCCACTCCTTCTTGATTTCTGATGCATGCAGACTTTCCTCCTCTTAGGCAAGGCCAGCTAAGCTTTAAGTAATGTGTCCTGCTTTATCCAGTACCTCCCCATGTTATGGTAGGAGTCTTATCAGATTCTGTTAATCTATGCACTGCCAGACCACAACTCTTAAATTTCATTTTCCATCTAAGACAGTGGTGAATAGGAATTGAAAGCTTCCTGGAACTATAATGAAATTCCGAGATAACTAATTTGTAAAGAGAAATCATCTATTTTGGCTCACATTTTGGGAGTTTCCTGTCTAAGACGGGGCAGTCACTTTGTTTTGCCTCTGTGAAGAGAAATACATCATGGAAGAACAAACCACACACCTCATGACTGAGAAGCCAACAAAAAAGAAGAAAATGTTTGCCTCTCACTATTTCCTTCATGAAAAGACCCTCATCAGTGAACTACGAACCTCCCATTAGGTCCCACCTCCTACATGGCCATAGTACCCCCTAACAAGGCCACCTGGGGAACAACCATTAATGCATGAGCCTTTGAGGAAATATTCACCCAAACAACAGCCCTTGACAATGTCTATTCGTCAAGGGCTTCAACTAATCACATATACCATTTCCAAAGCTTCCCCAGGTAACACCAAAATAGAGAAGATATAGAGTTCTTTTTTGAATGTAATATTTGCTATAATTTTTTTTCTTTTATGTGTAATTCTTCATATGGGTCATTCTGAAAAGAAATAAGTAATCACAAACTGATGTCATCTGCTTAGTGACAAATTATCTTCCAGACACTGTGCACAATGGCTTCATAGGAATTCCTCAATGAGCACTTCTCTTAACAGCAGTGTAATCACATGCTGTGATGTATGTCACACTGTCCAGGTGGTATTTGTCTAGGCTGCTTTTCTCTTAGCCCATCTCTGGTCCTTCCTTGGTGAATCCAACTCTAAGTTCCTTTAAAGACTTTAGCACACTGAATTGGGAATGGAGTAAGCACTGAATAAATATCTGGTGATTGACTAGCAGCCACACTTAATACTAACTGCCACTTGCTTTGCGTGATGGTTATTGTGATGGTTCATCTCTGATTATCAGCTTGAAAGGATTTAGAATCACCATGTGTGATGGTTAAGTTTGTCAACTTGATCTAATCCATAATAATCTTGGGTGGGTCTCTGAGCTTGCCTACAGGAAGGATTGACAAATTCCTTTTGGGATTTTGAAGAAGACTTGTGATGGTTAAGTTTGTCAATTTGAGCTAATCCATAGTAATCTTGGGTGGGCCTTCCAGAAGGAGACTAATATAACGAAGCTTAGGGGGAAGGAGACGCTCTTCCTTCTTCCCCCA
>PVHP010017595.1:0-34265 GCA_004024765.1 Zapus hudsonius | reverse complement strand
AGAGAGAGAGAGAGAGAGAGAGAGAGAGAGAGAGAGAGAGAGAGAAAATGAATATGGGCGCACCAGGGCCTTCAAGCCACTGTAAATGAACTCCAGACACATGCGCCCTCTTGTGCATCTGGCTGTATATGGGCACTCGGGAATCGAACTCTGGTCCTTCTGCATTGCAGGCAAAGGCCTTAGCCGCTAAGCCATCTCTTCAGCCCTTTTTTTGGATTTTTTTTATTGTCCATAATGAGTTACATTGTTTAGTGGGCCAACAATGAGTTGTTATCCCCAATTCCTCATTGCCCCCCTTTCCCATCCCCAGTCAGCTGGATATCCTCCTCCGTGGGCTGTCTGGATTAGTCTTTGTGGTAGGGGACCTTGGATAGCCTAGTATTCAGCAGGGTTCTCCTGACCCAAGTGTGTTGTTACTGAGAGGTGTCATGCCTCTGATATTCTTGCCCACCACGGCTCTCACAATCTTTCCGCCCCTATTCTGCTCAGTTCCCTGAGTCGTGGTGGGTGAGTATGTCCTCCTATGTTTTGTTCGCTGGTTCACAACATCACAATGGCCAGCCCAAGCTACATATGGATATATTGTCTCAGAAACAAACCATGCTCATACAATGTATTTATTGACAATAAAGATATTAAAAAAAAAAGAGGCGCACGCCTTTAATCCCAGCACTCTGGAGGCAGAGGTAGGAGGATCACCATGAGTTCAAGGCCCTCTGAGACTACATAGTGAATTACAGGTCAGCTTGGGCTAGAGTGAGACCCTACCTCGAAAAACCAAAAAAAAAAAAAAAAAAAAGAGAAAGGAAATACAGAATTGAGTGCATAAATAGAGCTAGGTTATAAGGCTTGTACCACCACAGTTGGCCTCACAATCTCTTTTTCTCAGAATTGCTATCAGGGTGGGCTGGCTTGGTGGCACACACCTTTAATCCCAGCACTGGGGAGGTAGAGGAAGGAGGATCATTGTGAGTTAACTTTACAATTTTATTACAAGTAGAGGGAGAAGAAGGAGAAAGGGGAAGGGAGAGAGAATGGGCACACCAGGGCCTCTAGCCACTGCAAACAAATTTCAGACACGTGCATCACCTTGTGCATCTGGCTTTACATAGGTACTGGGGAACCTAATCCAGGTGCTTGGGCTTTGCAGGGAAGCATCTTAACCACTGACCCATTTCTCTAGCCCAACTTTACAATTTTAAAACAGGAAATAGCAGCCGGGCAGGCATGATGGCACACACATGTAATCCCAGCACTTGGAAGATGAATTCAAGGTCAGCCTCAGCTACATGAGACTGTTTCCAATAAATAAATAAATAAATAAATAAATAAATAAATAAATAAAAGAAAAATTTAATAGGCAGCTACTTTAACCTCCATATTTATAATTATCTGTCTGAGCCAGTTGTGGTGGCTGGAGCCTGTAAACTCAGCACTTGGGAGGCTGAAGGAAGATTACCTTGAGTTTAAGGCCAACCTGGGCTACATAGTGAGTTCTAGACCCACCTAGACTACAGAATGAGATCCTGTCTCAAAAGATTCCACAAATGCAGGGTGTGGTGGCACACACCTTTAATTTCAGCACTTGGGTGGCAGAGGTAGGAGGATCACTGAGTTTGAGGTCAGCCTGGGGCTACATAGTGAGTTCCAGGTCACCCTGGGCTAGAGTGAGACCCTACCTTGAAAACAAACAAACAATCCCCCCCTCCCCTCCAAACCACATAACCCAAAATCAAAATCAGGGGTGGTGATGTGCTTAGTTGGTTGGTAGAGTGCTTTATTAGCACACAGGAATTCCTGGGTTGGATCTCTAGCACTGCATAAATTGAGTGTTGCTGCACTTGGAAGGTAGAAGCTGGAGAATCAGAAATTGATGCTAAACGGTAAACTGAGCATGGTGACATATGCCTTTAATCCCAGCACGAGGGAGGCAGAGGTAGGAGGATTGCTGTGTTTGAGGCCAGTCTGGGACTATAGAGAGGGTTCCGGTCAGTTTCCACTAGAGTGAGACTCAGAATGAAACAAGGAAACAGCAAGAGTGGGGAGCTGGGGATGTAGGTCAGTGGTGGAGTGCTTTTGCAGCATGTATAACACAGAATCCTCTGAGTTCAGGGAAGTTCCACTCTCAGAACTTTATTCCCAATTCATGTTAAAGGAAGTGTGTGACAGATGAATGCTCATTAAAGACTTTGAGGTATTTATCTCTTGTGAAATCCCTTTTATTATTCCTTATCTTCTAGCTACATTTATCTTTGTTCTAAGTTTTAGGGTAGAGTGGGTGGTAAAGTTTCCTTCAAGCCATCTATAGAAGCAAAATAATGTCCCCCTTAGCATGGCCCGCATTACCAGTTGTCCAGAGCAGGTATTGGCACACTCACCGATTATCCAGCTTCTACTGAGCATCTGGGGACTGACTACCAATCTCTCTGTGAGCTCATGAACAATGGCCATGGCACCCTGGGGTGCAGTGGATTTTCACTAGGCTGCAGGGTATGTATACTGCCTACTGCAACCTTTTCTGATGGGGGACTGACCTACACTTGATGTGAGCCTGAGGCACATACACGGAGGCTAGAGGACAACTTTCAGGCTCCTCACCTGACTTCCACTCCTTGTGAGGTTCATGGCTGCTTTCACCAGGCCCTAAATTTGCAGCAGATTTTTCAGTCTGCTTTCCTACTTGCCTGTAGGTGTGACTGGCATTACAAACCCTGTCATAGCATCTAGCTTTATATATATATATATATATATATATATATTATATATGCTCAAGAAATCTCTCCAGCCCATATCTAGCTTTTTATATGGGTGCTCTAGTAGTCATGCGTTTGCAGCAAGTACTATCCATTGAGCCATTCCCCCAGCCCCAGAAATTGTTTTTATTTCAATTTTATAGATATGCTTGAGGCTTTGAGATATGAAATGAGTTGCCCCGAGTTACACATCTTGTAAGCAGTAGAACAGGGAGCTAGCAGCTAGTTCTAGGAACCACAATTCCTTGGTTCTTGTCCCTTGGTAGGCGCAAGACCGAGGGTGTGGTGCAAATAGCAGATTTGCTTTAATATAGGCTCTTAAGATGCCTGACAAGGTAGGGAAAAAAAGCATACAAAGAGCGCCTTGCTTTGGCAATTTCTAAACCTTTTTAGGTCACTTTCAATACAATTTGCAAACTGACTACTTAATGAAAGTCATTTGCAACAGTGAAAGTTAGCTCATTTAGCTGCCTGGTGCGCACATCATTCTTTTTCACAGTGAATGTTTGAAGACAAAGCTTTGTGTTTCCCCACTTACTGTATTTCAATTATAACGTATTGATTAACAACACACCTTATTGGTTTGAACTAAGTAAGCCTATGAACACAGGTTAATTGAAAATAGGAAATTGCTGTGTACTTTGAAAATTTGTCATTAATCTCATAGGAGGACCTTGTGCATGGGCTCTACAGAAGTACAGCAAAGCCCAGAATCAGAGTAGTCAGTGCGTCTCACTGTTGCTGCGTGCAATTTGAGGACCTATCAGAAGTCACAGCTTTTGAACCTGGACTCACCAATGCTCTATCAGAACCCAAGAATCTCATGAGAGGAAAAGCCTGGTAGTTTTCAAAGGGCACACTGTGGAAATCTTTTTTTGTAAAATATTTTATTTATTCATTTTCCAAGCAGAGATACAGAGATTGAGAGAGAGAGAGAGAGAGAGAGAGAGAGAGAGAGAGAGAGAGAGAGAGAGAGAGCACACCAGAGCCACCACTTTGTGGGTCTGGCATATGTGGGTCCTGGGGAACTGAACCCGGGGCCTTAGGCACTGGAGGCAAGTGCCTTAACAGCTGAGCCATCTCTCCAGCCCTGTGGAAATCTTTAATTCTTTGATTGCCATAATCACTAGTGAGGGCTACTTGATCCTTAGCAGAAGCCAGGCATACTACACGATCCGTGATGCTGGTCAGTTCCACATAACAGAGAACTGATCCATTGGACAGACATTCATGAAGTTCTAAATAGTTCATCATCTAAACCCAGTTTCCATAGCAATTGAATGCAACTACTGTTGCCATTTGAAGGAAGATGGTACTGTTTTGTTTCAAATATTACCAAGAGTTCACTATTGGGCGGAAAGATTGTGAGAGCCTTGGTGGGGGAGAATATCCAGAGACATGGCCTCCCTCAGTAACAACATACTAGGGCCAGGAGAACCGAGCTGATTCCTAGGCTATCCATGGCCCCCAGCCCCAAGGACTGATCCAGACTGCCCACAGAGGAGGATGTCTAGCTGATTGGGGAAGGGGAAGAGGGGCATTGGGGAACTGGGGATAACAACTCATTGTTTGCCTATTAAATAATGTAACTCAGTATGGACAATAAAAAAAAAGTTCACTATTTTGGAAAATATGGTTATCACTGGCAAGCTGCTTATGGTATCTGGATGTGGAAACCACATATCTTTCCACTTGTATCTGTGGCTGCTCAGGGCAGGTACTTGTGCAGGAAAGAGTCTTCACATAATAAGACTCCTTGTTTAATTACAGTGGGGTTTTTTTGGAATTACAATTGTCATGTTTTTTTTTAATTATTTTTATTTTTTGTTCTTTATCTGTCATGTTTTTTGAAACTGTAAATTTAGTTGTATTACTTCAGATTTTTAATTTCAGTGTGGTTAAAGGGGGTGTTAAAATACTTGTTATAAGTCCTGTAATTAAGTGTAATAAACTCATTGATTCACCAAGGGGGAAAAAGAAAGCAAAACAAAGTAATTGTTATAACCAGTTTTGTTGGCTCATTCCTGAATCCCAGCACTAGGGAGGTTGAAGCAGGAGGATTGATGTGATTTCGAGGCCAGCTTTGACTACAGGATAAGATCCCCTCTCAAGACCAGAATTTCCCCGCATGCCCCCCCCTCAAAAATACCCTTGTTAAAGGAGTTGGGCTCTTTACAGTATTATGTAGTCTAGTGGATTACAGACGAGAAAGTTTGAGACCCCGGAGTCATTAAAGCAGCTTGCTGCGATGTGTTTTATTATCCCATATTGTTGCAATGTTTCTGTTTTAACATGGTAAATTATGTGATGAGAACCGGCTACTGGAATTCCGGCAGCAGAAGCCCTTTGGGCGTATTGTTAGGCTGAGGGTCAGAGGCTGGAGAAATTTGTAAGAACAACGTGTGTGGCCATTTGCTTAAGGTTGGGGGAGCCGAATCTTTTTTTTCCACTTAAAGATGATCTGGTATTGAGGCTGGGCCTAGAGATGGTCTTCCTGGGACAGGGCCACCATAAGAGGCACCCCTGATGGCAGGCACTCGTTTTCCTCCCATTCCCCGGCCACTGCATTGGCCTGGGGGGGGGGGTACCCCATCCCAGGCTGGTAACCATGTCGCAGCAACTCTCGGAGGCGCAGGTTACAACCTGGCCACTTTCTCTGAATCTACTCCCGTTCGAAATTCCCAGGGTCCCTGTAGCGCAGGCGCCCCAGGCCTTAGAAGGACAAGGACACATGGGCCTAAAGTTACACACACACACACACACACACACACACACACACACACACACACACACAGTGTGGCGGAGGTCTGGGATCCGGGGAGGGTGCCTAAACACGGGTGGCAGAGCAGCGCGTACCATGTCATTGTTCCCTCATAGCGGGCTGGGGGCGAAGGGTCATCACTGCCAGAGAAAAAGCTGGGCAGCATCTGGTCACTGCCCAGTCCCCTCATCCCCGCCCACCCTCACCCTTTACCGTCCTCCCTTCCTCCCTTTTCCCATTCTCTTTCCTCGTCTTTCCCCTCCCCCCCACTTTCTTTCTCTCCGGTCATTCCCAGCACATTTTCCCAGCTCTACAAAATGGCCACTGCGCGCGCCACCTGAGACCACGTGACCTACCACCCTGTGGATTTCATCGGCCTTTCAGCTTAAACAACTGCTTTGGGTAAACTGTATTTAGGCTAGAAATCCCAGCATACCCGCTCCACCCCCGGGGACAGAAAGGGACAGAACAGCGCTACTAAGAAAGGAAGAACAAAAACTGGCTTCATAGCGGTAGGATAGGGGAGCAGTGACTTAGGTGAAATCTTAAAGCCTCATCGCTGGAGGAGATCGAGAGTAGTTAACGCGAGATCTAGACACCAAAAGGAGACCAAGAAGCAAACATCGTGTGAAAAAGGCCAGCATTTGATGTTGCAGTTCTCAAGCCTCAACGTCTAGGAGGAGGCGGCGGAACTAAGAAGCATCGCGAGGCTGAACAAGGAGCGCGCACTAGCTAGGGAAGAATCATAACGGCAGCGGGTCAGCGGCAATCAGAGGGAGGGCGCACGTCGTACGTGCTGACGTAGCAATCTTTCGAGTGGGTATATAAAATCCGTGGCCGCGCAGAGCGCTCCAAAGCCGCAGTTCTCCCGTGAGAGGCCTTTTGCGGTATAGCCAGCTTTAACTCAGCAGCGGAAGACTCCGATTTCTCGGTACTCTTCAGGGATGAGTCATGTGGCAGTGGAAAATGCGCTTGGGCTGGACCAGCAGGTGAGCTGGGAGTAATGGACTGCAGTGGCTTGTTTCATGATTGCTCTCCTGACCTACCATGGCTAGTGGCGCAGCGCTAAGTTCCCATCTTACTTTACGTTTCTTGGGTATCTGGAGCCTGAGAAGTGTTAGTTTCTCCAGGCTATGGAGGGATCGGACGACCGCGGGTGGGTTAGCGACGATCGTCCTGCACGATCGTCCCCGGCTTGGCTCTCGGTATTGTCCCCAGGCACAATGGCGGCTTTTGTGTGTGCGTGCGCTGGCGAGGGGAGAGGGGAAGGGTGGGAGCGCGCGCGCTCCGGGGGACGTGCGCTTGCACGCGGCCACGCGCTCGCATGCGTGAGATGCCAGACTGGTTTGTGACCCTGAGGGGGGAGGAGGTGGTGGAGGCGCGCTGCGTGGCCGCGAGGGAATGGAGGGCCAGTTTTTTGGCTTCGAATCTGGCGGGGTTTGGTCCCCCTTTTGTCTATGCTGCCTGGATTTCCCCTTCGGAGACCTGGCGGCGTTTACCGATGTCGTCAGAAGAGACCCGGCACGGGAATGTGGGAGGGCGCTAGCCTTCCAGGTAATGGCGGCCGCGGCCTTCTTTGTGTGGTGTAGGGTGGCGGCTGGGCGGCGCTGGGGCTGGGGAAGGGGCCGGGCGACGCGGGGACAGGGTGACGTCGGGGCGGGCGAAGCGGCCTCAGGACCGCCAGCCCGCCAAGGACCCGGATGAAAAGGAAAATGGCCCCCGGGGCAAGTCGTTTTTCTCGTGCTGCTTTTCGCGGGCTTTTTGTCCCGCGGCCTAGTTTTGTCGTGGCTGAGGCGGGCCCGCCTAGGCTGGGGAGGCTGCATTTCCGGAGTGGAAAGTTTTGTGACGCAGAAATTTCTGGGAGGAGGGGGAGGGGAGCGGAGCGTGGCGGGCGCGGTGGCGCCGCACTTCGGATCCGCTGTCGGTGGCCCCGCGCGGGCTCCATACTGTAGCGGGTGCTGGTGTCACCCGCAGCGGGGCGCTCTGTGGGAGGCGGGCACTTCGCGGGGCTGACTTCCCCATCCTCGTTTGTGCGTCCAGACAATCGATGTCAACTTGTTGCCGCTTGTGAAGGCTATTCTGAAAGAAGTCGTCT
Organism: Zapus hudsonius; assembly: GCA_004024765.1. NCBI lineage: Eukaryota > Metazoa > Chordata > Mammalia > Rodentia > Dipodidae > Zapus > Zapus hudsonius. Next base: position 26,656 of record PVHP010017595.1, on the reverse strand, counting down.
CTGTAATCGGAAGTCCCATCGAGCCAGACATTTACATAAAGTCTCCCATGTAATGACCAAGAATAAAGCCTCGTTTTCACCAAGGCGCTCTCTCCCCGGTTTAGCATCCTCCATGTAAATGATGCCGTTTAATTATAAAGATTGCAGATTTCAGGTTTATTCCTACTTTTAATTGATTTTTAGCTTGAAATATTAGGAAATATTAGGAATTCAAGGTCACTAAAGTTTCGGTAAGACTTGGCTACCAAGCAAATCACTGAGAACATTGGGATCATCTGTGAAATCAGTTGCTTTTTTGTTGTCATCGTGTTCAAAGCAACCTTGTTTCTGCTGTGGTTTAAATGTAAATTATCCCGAGAAACACGGCAGTGTTTTTGCTAATGGAAACAAAGCCTTGCCCTTGTCTTTATTTGGCATAGCATCTGCTTCCAGTTTTCAATGATCCAATAATGAACATTGGTAATTGAGAAGTAACTATTACAGCATTTCCTGCAAAAATGTGACTTGTTTTAAAAGTTAAAATGTTTGCTTGCCTAATTACTCAATCCCCTTGCAAGGACTTTGAGGTTAATCTTGTAAAATGTAAGGGAATGAATAGAAATTCAGGTTAAAGCTAGTAACATTGCCATTTGTCTTTTAATGTTACCATGAGGGGGAATACATAGGAATTTCTTCAGTGCTGTCCTAAAACTAAAAGTTGATTGAAAATTGAGATAGCTCAGGCTGGCCTCCACTCCCTTATTTAGCTGAGGAGGACCTGAGTGCTGAGATTACAGCATAGGCAAGCACTCAGCAACGAAGCTATATCCCCAGCCCCTATTTTTGTTCCACCTTGACCTGATCCTCCTGCTTTAGCCTTCTGTTTGCTGGAATTTAAAAAAAAAAAAAACAACTCTTTTTGAATAATGTCTGTTGGATAAGAAGAAACAGTATCTTGGTGTTTCTTTTTTTCCCCACTATCTACAGTGCTGCTATTTGCTTAGTGCTTTGTTCGTATTCTTTCTTTGTCTTACTCTGTGAACTATTTGAATGGAGCTAATGAAAGCTAGAGGGCAGGGCTGATTTTCTTAGCACATTTCAGCATAGGGATTGCTAACCTAATCTGATTCTCTTCTAGTTTGCTGGCCTAGACCTGAACTCTTCAGATAACCAGACTGGAGGAAGTACAGCAAGCAGTAAGTAAAACATTTTATGGATTTAGTGAATATATTAGAACTTCATATTGTATATTCTCAGATATTTGAAATCTACAGTTTATGGTGGCACATGCCTTGTAATCCCAGCACTTGGTTAAGTAGAGACAGGAATTCAAGGTCATCTTTCACTGTGAAGTGAGTTCCAGGCTAGCATAAGATACATGAGATCAAGTTAAAAATAAAGTTAAAATTAAGAATTTGGGGCTGGGGGTGTATGCAGCTCTTTGGTAAAACTACTTGCTACTGTGTACAATTATGTATATAAATCTAAAGAGCCTAAGTTTGGAGTAAGTTAACCACTAAAATGAATGTTACAGATCAGAAGAGTTTGATTATAAGCATCATGTATCTTTTTTAAGTCAGTATCTTTAACTTATTTTCATGAAGCAATGCTCTTTTTTAAAAATATTTTTTGAGAGCTGGGCGTGGTGGCTGGAATTCACTCTGTAGTCTCAGGCTGGCCTCGAACTCACGGCGATCCTCCTACCTCTGCCTCCCGAGTGCTGTGATTAAAGGCGTGAGCAACCACCCCCGGCTTCTTGTAGCTTTTTTAGGTGTATATATTGTATGTTTTGGAATTTAGTGGCAAAGAAACAAGCCACTTAGTAGTGGCTGTGTGATTTATTGCATGGTGGGCTTTTTTAATGTTAAGAGTAGTTCTGCTGAAGTGTTCATTTTAGACAATTCCCTTAAAATCCCAGCAATCTTTTTGAAAATTTTTTTTAAAAAATATTTTATTTATTTATTTGAGAGAGAGAGAGAGGCAGACAGAGAATGAATGAGCACGCCAGGGCCTCCAGCCCTCTTGTGCATCTGGCTTTACATGGGCACTGGGGAATTGAACTCAGGTCCTTCTGTATTGCAGGCAAACGCCTTAACCGCTAAGCCATCTCTTCAGCCCTGAAATTTTTATTTGAGAGGGATAAAGGCAGTTTGACTATGCAACTCAGATTATCCTAAGATGATCCTTCTGCCTCTGCCTCCTGAGTGCTGAGATAATGGGTGTGTGCCATTGTTCCTGGCTTAAGGTTAAGTTTTTGTTCACCAGACCTTAAAAGCTTTAAGGCTATAAAGTTTCTGGCACTAATTTTATTATTTCTTTTTTAGAAGGGCGCTACATTCCCCCTCATTTAAGGAACAGAGAAGCAACTAAAGGTGAGTCTTCAATGCCAGTTTACTATTTAATTTGCTTTATTTAGAAATTGGCCCAAAGACTATGGAAAACATAGTAAATGGGGAAGCATGTAAGTACTGTACTGTCTCTACTAGGATTGATTTTAAATATTGAAATGCTATTTCACAATGTGATTCATGGGTTCTTGTACTTTTTGATACTGGAATTTAAAAATATTAAACCAAATTACCTTGACATGCTAAGAGTGTGTAAATGAATATATATACCACCACTGTTTCCTTATAAGTTCATTCACACCTGTGAAATGACAGCTACAGTCATTGACAGTCAACTATGTATCACTTTGGTTTTCTTTTTTCTTTCTTTCTTTTTTTTGTTTTTTTCTTTCAAGGTAGGGTCTCGCTCTAGCCCAGGCTGACCTGGAATTCACTCTGTATCTTAGAGGCCTACCTCTGCCTCCCCAGTGCTGGGATTAAAGGTGTGTGCCACCATGCCCGGCTAATTTTGTTTTTCTTTTGGGGGGGGGGTTCTCCCTTTAACCAGCACTGATACGGCATGCAATCTATAGTCCCAAGGCTGGCCTTGAACTCATGGGGTGGATCCTCCTACTTCAGCTTAAGAGTCAGAACATTCTTAGCCTGTCAGATTGCTTTCTTTGCTCTAATATAGTGTTTTCTAGTAGAGATAATTGGAAATTTAAAGTTTTGTTTGCTGCTATAAGCAGTTTTAAAGCTTGGTTGTCATGCCATGATTAAAATACTTTGGCCCTTGAGTCCCCAAATAAAATAATCAGTGGGTGCTTCGAATTCAGAAAGATTAACATATTACTTTAGTATGATTCTTTGTGGTAGGGTTGTTTTGTTTGTTTTGTTTACTTTTATCTGGTTTTTAGGCTTCTACGACAAAGATAGTTCAGGATGGAGCTCTAGCAAGGATAAGGATGCATACAGCAGTTTTGGATCCCGTAGTGACTCAAGAGGGAAGTCTAGTTTCTTCAGTGATCGTGGAAGTGGATCAAGAGGAAGGTGAGTGATAAATCCTCATTCTATCTGGATATTAATCTACTAGATCATTGGATTTTTCTTAGCTGTAAGATTAAATTTACTCCATAGAAATTAGATGAAAAGTTAATATGAAATCTGTTTTCTAATTTTTTGGGGGGGGTTTGAGGTAGGGTCTCACTCTAACCCTCATGGCGATCCTCCTACCTCTGCCTCCCAAGTGCTGGGATTAAAGGCATGCGCCACCACGCCCAGCTACTAGTCCCTAGTTTTATATGTTTAAAAGAGTACTACTAAGTAGTGAGTGGCATAACATGCTTGAGTATTTTATGGACTCTTCTATATGACAGTTTTTTAAACACCTTGTAGTTTTTGATTACACAAGTGTGAACTGACCCCATGTTCCTAATAGCTGTGGTTAGTCCTGTGTCCAGATTTTTCACAAACATGCCTAAAACTAAAACCGTCTTTATTCAGGTAAGGATTTTTTTTTAACCTTTTAGCTAAAAGTTATCACACAGATGAATTGTCTTTTAAGTGGCATCCTAGTATAACCTTAAACAGTTGATGTTTGGGTGCTATTTTTTCCTATTTCAATAAGCACTTTGAGGGTATGGGCTATGTATATGTCAACTTTCAATATATAAAACTTGGTTCTTAATGTTTGGGCTATATGAATATAGAAATAGCACACTGATTTTAGAATGGTAGACTTCAATCTGGTAATTAGCTGAACTGATGACATTGTAGGTAGCAATAATGATTGAGTCCACTTAACTATACTGGAGTGGTGATGTAATCTGGTGGGTGTTATGATTCTGCTTAATTGCCATGTCTTGCCCAGGTTTGATGATCGTGGACGGAGTGACTATGATGGCATTGGCAACCGTGGAGAAAGAAGTGGCTTTGGCAAATTTGAAAGAGGTGGCAACAGTCGCTGGTGTGACAAGTCAGATGAAGATGACTGGTCAAAACCACTCCCGCCAAGTGAACGCTTGGAACAGTAAGTTTTTTGAAATATATGCTAATTGTGATAAAGCCATATTTGCTAGTATAGGACATAACAATTATAATTTTTTGATTTCAGGGAACTCTTTTCTGGAGGCAATACGGGGATTAACTTTGAGAAGTATGATGACATTCCAGTTGAGGCAACAGGCAGCAACTGTCCTCCACATATTGAAAGTGTAAATATTTCAGTTTGCCCTTTTAGAGACAAATGGAGTTATAATTGTTACAACTGTACATCAGTTTGTGGGAAAGGAGTGGTTGGTTAATTGTCATTGTTATAAATTAATACCTGGAATAGAAAATAGGCTAAACATAATACCCTTCAATAAAAGTTTGGAGGTGGCTTTTTCTCAAAATTACAACATAATCTTTTACTTCCAGTCTAAGAAAAGATTTGCTAAAAACAGGCTATTTTCAGATGACATCTATACTTAAACGTATTAAATTTCTTGACAGTTCAGTGATGTTGAGATGGGAGAAATTATTATGGGAAATATTGAGCTTACTCGTTACACTCGCCCAACTCCAGTGCAGAAGCATGCTATTCCTATTATCAAAGAGAAGAGAGACTTGATGGCTTGTGCTCAAACAGGTAAGCTCACTTGATAAGTGGGTTTTGTGGGCCATACCATTTTTGAAACTACTTGGTTCTGCTTTGTAGTATGAAAGAAGCAATAGATAATAACATAAATTAATAGAATATAGCTGTATTCTATAAAGTTTTAACTAATTAGCTACCAAAACTGATTTGGTAATAAGTAATAAGGTTTTGTTTTGTCTTCATTGTGGTTGAATTGATGTTTCCTTCTCTTAATAGGCTCTGGGAAAACTGCAGCATTTCTATTACCTATTTTGAGTCAGATTTATACTGATGGTCCAGGAGAGGCTTTGCGAGCCATGAAGGTAATACACACACACACACACACACACACACACACACACTTTAGTGGATGGAACCCAGGGACCTTGAGCATGCTAGGCAAGTGCTCTACCACTAAGCTGTTAAACATCAGTTCAGTATTTCTTTATAAAATGTGAAATTAATTGTGGAACTTGTAGATTGTTGAAAACCTTCAAAATGATGCCAATATTAGGCTAATAAAATTTTCTGATGTAAATTACAAAGGAAAATTATGGGGATGAACTTGAAAATTTATAGATTAACTTTTTGTTAGGAAAATGGAAGGTATGGACGCCGCAAACAATATCCAATCTCTCTGGTACTGGCACCAACAAGAGAATTGGCAGTGCAGATTTATGAGGAAGCCAGAAAAGTAAGTATGCATTTCAGTTGTTAGTAGCTTTTTCATTGATTCTAATGAAACTTTATAACCGTATAAGAAGTCTTGACCTTGAAGTTGATGGAATTTCTTTGTCTATAGTTCTCATACAGATCTAAAGTTCGTCCTTGTGTAGTTTATGGTGGCGCCGATATTGGTCAGCAGATACGAGATTTAGAACGTGGATGTCACTTGCTAGTAGCTACTCCTGGACGTCTGGTGGACATGATGGAAAGAGGAAAGATTGGATTAGACTTCTGCAAGTATGTCAATTTTTAAATGTGTTACTTTTTAAAATAGAATTGATGGCTATGAGTTTGGTATTTAAAGATTGAGTGAGAGGTGTGGGGCTGAAGAGATGGCTTAGCGGCTAAGGCATTTGCCTGCAATGCAAAAGGACCAGAGTTCTATTCCCCAGTGCGCATATACAGCCAGATGCACAAGAGGGCGCACGTGTCTGGAGTTCATTTGCAGTGGCTTGGAGGCCCTGGTGCGCCCATATTCTGTCTGCCTCTCTCTCTCTCTCTCTCTCTCTCTCTCTCTCTCTCTCTCTCTCTCTCTCTCTCTCTCTCTCTCTAGTAAATAAATACTGGGTGATCATTCTTTTTTTTTCTATTTTCTCTCAAATTCTTTATTTTTTTCATGTCAGATACTTGGTGTTAGATGAAGCTGATCGTATGCTGGATATGGGATTTGAGCCTCAGATACGCAGAATTGTTGAACAAGATACTATGCCTCCAAAAGGTGTCCGTCACACTATGATGTTTAGTGCTACTTTTCCTAAGGAAATACAGGTACTCTATGCTCTTACTTTTTATAATTAGAAATTTGCTTATCTCAATAGATATTTTAAAAATACGATTTTTCTTCAGATGCTAGCCCGTGATTTCTTGGATGAGTACATTTTTCTGGCTGTAGGAAGAGTTGGGTCTACTTCTGAGAACATCACACAGAAAGTAGTTTGGGTAGAGGAAGTAGACAAACGATCATTTCTGCTTGACCTCCTAAATGCAACAGGTAAAATCATGAACAATTTTTAGCCATACTCTAGTGGGCTAAAACAACCATTTTCCTTTCAACAGTCTGTTTCAGTTGCCTCTATTAGTATGTTTATTTAAGTACAAAGAAAAGCTAATAGTGACCAAAACTTCTAATTACTCAATCAAATTCTAGGCAAGAATTCACTGACCCTAGTATTTGTGGAGACCAAAAAGGGTGCCGATTCTCTGGAAGAATTCTTATACCGTGAAGGATATGCTTGCACCAGTATCCATGGAGACCGTTCTCAGAGAGATAGAGAAGAAGCGCTTCACCAGTTCCGCTCAGGAAAAAGCCCCATTCTAGTGGCTACGGCAGTATGTATAATACTTTATCATTTGAGTTTACTGTGTCGAAATACTTGCTTTGAAGTAGGCAGTGTATAACAAAAGTTGTTTTTCAGGTAGCGGCAAGAGGATTGGATATTTCAAATGTGAAACATGTTATCAATTTTGACTTACCTAGTGATATTGAAGAATATGTACATCGCATTGGCCGTACGGGACGTGTAGGAAACCTTGGTAGGTGTTTGGTTACTGATACCTGCTTTCTGTGATGTACACAGCAAAACAACTTATAAGATCCTAAATAGGTAGAATCTTAAACGAATTTAGTTAGGTTTTATTTGAAGCATTTTGTTTTAGTTAAATAGATGTATGCATGTATGGGCATGTCTGGGCCTCTTGCCTCTGAAAATGAACTTCAGGTGCATGTGCCACTTTTCTGTGGCTGACTGGGGGTTAGAGAATTGAACCCTGCTAGCAGGTTTCATAAGCAAGCACCTTTAACTGCTGAGCCATCTCCCCAGCCCAGATATTTAACTTTTTATTAGCTAGTATTCTGTATAGGAAAGTGCAAATGCTGAATTCTACCTTTGGAAGACTGTTGTTCATGAACTTTTTTTGAAACTGTTTTAGGCCTTGCCACCTCATTCTTTAATGACAGGAATGCAAATATTACTAAGGATCTACTAGATCTTCTTGTTGAAGCAAAACAAGAAGTGCCACCTTGGCTAGAGAGCATGGCTTTTGAACACCACTACAAGGGTAGCAGCCGTGGACGTTCCAAAAGGTGAGGTATATAGATGCTGCATAGTGAAGCATACTTAGAATTTCTAGTGCTATTTGCTACAGACAAGGAATTTACAGCATTTCATTGCTAAGTCCTTTGAAACCATGAGGAAAATAAAGCTAATTGGGAAATTTTATGAATGGGAAAATCAGAAATTGATCATTGGGAAGCACTTGAACATGAGTTGAATTATTGAGTGTAATTTCATCTTCATGTGAACCAACATGCTTTTTTTGTACTTAAAGCAGCAGATTTAGTGGAGGGTTTGGTGCCAGAGACTACCGGCAAAGCAGTAGCTCCAGCAGTTCCAGCTTTAGCAGCAGCCGTGCAAGCAGCAGTCGCAGTGGTGGAGGTGGCGGCCATGGCAGCAGCAGAGGATTTGGTGGAGGTAGTTAATGATTTTAGTCATCTTCAAAACACATGGGGGCAGTCTTGGGAGCTCAGTACCGGAGATTACTTTTTGTTAATGTTAAATGTTTGAAGAAGAGACTTGTTTTCTTACCATGGATGGGTTAATTAATTTCTTTTTCTCTTTTAAATTTCCCATTAGGTGGCTATGGAGGCTTTTACAACAGTGATGGATATGGAGGAAATTACAACTCCCAAGGGGTTGACTGGTGGGGTAACTGAGCCTGCTTTGTAGTAGGCCACCCTGCCAAACAAGCTAATATGGAAACCACATGTAACTTAGCCAGACTATACCTTGTGTAGCTTCAAGAACTCGCAGTACATTACCAGCTGTGATTCTCCACTGAAATTTTTTTTAAGGGAGCTCAAGGTCACAAGCAAAGATGAAAACAATCAGCAGCCCTGTTCTGAAGGTGGTTTGAAGACTTCATTGCTGTAGTTTGGATTAACTCCCCTCCCGCCTATTCCCATCCCAAACTGCATTTAATTTTGTGACTGAGGATCATTTGTTTGTTAATGTACTGTGCCTTTAACTTTAGACAACTTTTTATTTAATGTCCTGTTGGCTCAGTAATGCTCAAGATACCAATTGTTTTAACAAAATAAATTTACTAAACTTGGGCTAAAATCAAACCTTGGCACACAGGTGTGATACAACTTAACAGGATTCATGATTCATCCATAAATATTATAAGGAAAAAAACATAAGTGGTAGCCTGCATTAGGGCTTTTTGATACTTGCAGATTGAGGGAAAACAAACAACAAACGTCTTGAAGCATATTAATGGAATTAGTTTCTAATGTGGCAAACTGTATTAAAGTTCTGATTTGCTCACTCTATCCTGCCTGCATAGGTATTTAGAACCTGATAGTCTTTAAACAAGCCATTCCAGTCATGATGAGGTGATGTATGAATACATGCATACATTCAAAGCACTGTTTTCAAAGTTAATGCAAGTAAATACAGCAATTCTCTTTCAATGTTGAGGCAGATCATTAATGATGAGCTGGCCAAATGTGGGCATATGGTTACAGGGAAAGTTTAAAGGTCTGATAACTTGAAATAGGTTTTTAGGAGAATTCATCTACTTAGACTTTATAAATGCCTGCTATAAAAGAAAATGAAATGGTAGAATGGCTGACCACAGCAATGACCAGCCCTCATTAGGGCCCTGGATGATTTTTGGTCTAATAACGCATGCTAGTGTTGATGTTTTTTGGTCAAGAGGGGATGAACAGGAAGAATTATGCAGCAGGCTTTATTTTAAATGCCAATTCACATTACTCTGTTCAAGCTGCGTTGAGATGTTAAACTGGCTTACTATAGACTTTGTAAAAATGGCTCCAGAAGAGTAACAAACTGAAATCTTAGAGATCACACAGGTTGGAAATATGTACATAACTGCACAAGGTGTCAATTCTGCTCTACAGTGCAGTTTAGTCAGTTTTAGTTGCATAGGTTTCCATTGTATTTATAGTCTGTTTATGCTAAATCTGGCCAAAGATGAGCATTGTCCACCACTAAAATGCCTCTGCCACTTGGAATTCTGGGCTAATTTTGTGGCCAGAATGCTGTGATCAAAACGCTCAATCTTTTTACAGTGGCATAGGAAGATGGCAAAAATTTCCTAAAGTGCAATAGATTTTCAAGTGTATTGTGCCTTGTTCTAAAACTTTTATTAAGTAGGTGCACTTGACAGTATTGAGGTCATTTGTTATGGTGCTATTTCAATTAGTCTAGGTTTAGGCCCTTGTACATTTTGCCCATAACTTTTTAAAAAGTACTTCTTTTATTGCACATTCAGAGAATTTTATATATATGTCTTGTGTACGTGTCCTTAAACTTCCAATCTTATTTTGTCTCTTGGAGATTGTTGAACGCAGCTTGTCTAGGAAGGGGATGGGACTAGATTCTAAAATTTATTTGGGACCATGGGAATGATAGTTGAGAAGAAAACTTTGCACACGACAGATTTCTAGATACTTTTTGCTGCTAGTTTTATGTAATATTTATTGAACATTTTGACAAATATTTATTTTTGTAAGCCTAAAAGTGATTCTTTGAAAGTTTAAAGAAAACTTGACCAAAAGACAGTACAAAAACACTGGCACTTGAATGTTGAATGTCACCGTATGCGTGAAATTATATATTTCGGGGTAGTGTGAGCTTTTAATGTTAAGTCATATTAAACTCTTAAGTCAAATTAAGCAGACCCGGCATTGGCAGTGTAGCCATAACTTTCTGATGTTAGTAAAAACAAAATTGGCGACTTGAAATTAAAATATGCCAAGGTTTTGATACACTTGTCTTAAGATATTAATGAAACACTTCAAAACATTGAAATGGAGTGTCCAGATTCTCAGATGTTTGTTGTGTGAGTTTTGTTTAGTTGTGTGTATTTTTTTTTTTCAGTGAATGTCTGGCACATTGCAATCCTCAAACATGTGGTTATCTTTGTTGTATTGGCATAATCAGTGACTTGTACATTCAGCGATAGCATTTGAGCAAGTTTATCAGCAAGCAATATTTTCAGTTATTAAATAAGGTTTCAAAATTCAGAGTGAATTTCAACTTGCTGAATGTAATGATTGAACCTCAAGTCACTGTAGCTTTTAGTAATTGCTTATTGTATTAGTTTAGATGCTAGCACTGCATGTGCTGTGCATATTTCTGATTTTAGTAAAATAAAAGTTGACCTGCAGTCTCCTTTATTAATTGTGGTTTATTTTTAGAGGTGAAAATAAAGTTGTGCTCTTGCCTGAATTGTAAAGTGGTGTTTTTAATTTTGTTGCAGGGTTTTTTTTTTGTTCTTTTTTGAGGTTACTCTTGGAGAATTACCCTGGTGCCTTGAGCATTTTTATTTATTTGCACATTTGTGTTCATGCATACTTTGGTTCCAGGGTCTCTTCCTGCTGCAATTGAGTACCTGTCCGTTATGTGCATGGCTGGGGAATTGAAACAGGGTTGTAAAGCTTTGTAAGCAAGCACCTTTAACTTCTGAGCCATCTCCCCAAGCCCATCCATCATAAGTTTTTACTATTTTTTGTTTTTTGAGGTAGGGTCTTGCTCTAGCTCAGGCTGACCTGAAATTCACTGTTGTCTCAGAGTGACCTTGAACTCACTGTTGGCTTTTTTCTATTCCATTCCAGATTCATTGGGTACAATATTGGATGTGGCTAAGTGTGCTTTGTCTTAGCTTTACCTCATTTCATTAAATCAGCATGTTCAGTATTTATACTGTGGAAGGGTATTTTGTGTCTAGCGAAGGTGTTTTTAGGAGCAAAAACAAGCGCCAAAAAAGTTTTTAAGAGCAGGAAATGTCTCCACCATCTTTAAATAATTGCAAACAACTCCACCTAGAAGTGGAAGAAGTACAACTTTATGGGGGTGTTAACAGCATTACAATAGCCCAAAGGAGAAGCAACATGTATATATGTGACCAAGTCACATCCCCATTGAGAAAACAGGTGCGCAGGGGCCTCTAGCCACTGCATACAACTCCTGATGCATATACCATTTTGTGCATCTGGCTTTACATGTGTGCTGGGTAATCAAACCCAGGTCCTTGTGTTTTGCAGAGAACACCTTAAATTGCTGAAGCATCTCCTGCCCAAATTCCTTTTTTTTTGTGGGGGGGGGGAGGGAATCATAGTTAATGGTCTGTAATTTTGAAAGCTAGTAATAGAAAGTTAAATATCTCTCAGACCAGGTCTCTTAGCTCAGGCTGACCTGAAACTAGACCCATCTCAGCCTTCATAGTGCTGGGACTAAAGGCCTTGGCCATCACACCCAGTGCCCTTCTTCCTTTAAAGTATCTTAGGTGGACAAAGTGACTACTCTTGACAGGGCTAATGTTCTGTGAATGTGTACCGTTTTAGTCTTTATTTTATTTTATTTTTTTTTGTATTTCGAGGTAGGGTTTTGCTCTAGTCCAGGCTGACCTGGAATTCACTCTGTAGTCTCAGGGTGGCCTTGAACTCACGGTGATCCTCCTACCTCTGCCTCCCCGAGTGCTGGGATTAAAGGCATGCGCCACCACGCCCTGCTAGTCTTGATTTATATTTAGCATATAGTCTTGATTTGGGTTAACTTTTAAGTGAAATGCCTCGTTTTGCTGGAAAATTTTCCACTCTGAGATACCCACTTTGACCTTTTATTGGTGGTTTAATGCTGTGTATAATATCCTACCAGCCTTTATTCTGGATCTCAAGCACCTGAGGATCTTTCCTTGCTAAAAGGTTGGTTTAGGGTCCAGTTCCTTCAACCTGACTTGGTGTCTGCTTCAGCATCCTCCATTGGAGATAGGGATGAATTCAGGTAGTCTCATTCTGGGAGCCAGGTTTAGTTTGCCTTTCATGGCTTCCAGCTTGGGGTAACAGAAGTACCTGGGGAAAGAGTCCAAGGTAACTGTCCCAACAACCCCACACCCTGAAAGTTTTTTATTTTTTGGATTTTGCCTTTGTTGAAGCTCCCCAGACAATTGGGATGCCACAGTTTTAAGTGTGGAGTTTGGTATTTGCCTTTTAAAAATAGTGAAATTGGGTTGGAGAGATAGCTCAGCAGTTAAGGTGCTTGACTGCAGAGCCTAATGGCCAGGGTTTGATTCCCCTACCCACATAAAGCCAGCTGTACAAAGTGGTGCATGTATTTGGAGTTTGCAGCGGCTCACTCTGCTTGCAAGGAAATATTTTATAAAAATTGAGAGCCAGGCATGGTGATATTGTGGAGTCTATTGAGACAGCTGCTCTTTTATCCTCATTGATCATTTGTTTTTTTTTTTTTTTTTTTTTTTTTTTTTTTTTTTTTTTTTTTTTTTTTGTTTTTTGAGGTAGGGTCTCACTCTGGCCCAGGCTGACCTGGAATTCACTATGTAGTCTCAGGGTGGCCTTGAACTCATGGTGATCCTCCTATCTGCCTCCCGAGTGCTGGGATTAAAGGCTTGTGCCACCACACCCGGCTTCTTATTTTTTTAGTCAATCTGGTTAAAGGATTATCACTAATGCTAATTTCTTCCATTGGCTTTCTCTTCTTTATTATTTCCTTCCCCCTGCTTGCTTCACAAAGGTTTACTCTACTTCAAAAAATGGAGTTGAAGTCATTGAATTGAGATGCTTTTTGTTTTGGGTTTGTTTGTTTTTTGAGGTAGGGTCTCACTCTAGTTAAGTCTGACCAGAAATTCTAGTCTCAGGGTGGCCTCAAACTCACCTGGATCCTCCTACCTCTGCCTGTGTGCCACCGCAACTGGCGGTTTTTAAAAAAAATATTGGGCTTAGCGGTTAAGACGTTTGCCTGCAATGCAGAAGAACCCGAGTTCAACTTCCCAGTGCCCATGTAAAGCCAGATGCACAAGAGGGTGCATGTGTCTGGAGGCCCTTTCTCTTTCTCTCTCTCAAAATATTTTTAAAAATATTTATTTGTAAGCAGATTTTATATGTGTGTGTGTGTGTGTGTGTGTGAGAGAGAGAGAGAGAGAGAGCGCGCATGAGTGCGCCAGGGCCTCTAGCTACTGCAAAGGAACTGCAGATGCATGTGCCATTTTGTGCATCTGGCTTTACGAGGGAACTGGGTAATTGAACCTGGGTCATTGGGCTCTAGATGCAACTGCCTTAACTGCTGAGCCATCCCTCCAGCCCAGTTTTGGTTTTTTAAAGGCAGTGTCTCACTGTAGCACAGGTTGAACTAGGACTCACTTGGTAGCCCCATACTAGCCTCAAACTCATGGAGATACTTCTACCCAGTAAAGGTATGCACTACCACGCCCAGCAAACAGAATTTTTTAGGCATTCTCTCTTTAAATATTTGTTCTGTACTCTACTCCTCTGGAATAGGACTCACTATGGTAACTATTCTCCCACAAATCCATGAGGTCATCCCAGCATGTTAAAGTGGGTGTGGTAGCTCCAGGTCTGTAATCCCAGCACTTGGGAGGCTAAGACAAGAGGATTTGGAGTTGGAGGACAGGCTGAACTATATAGTAATTTTTAACTTTAAGGCCAACCTGGACTTCAAAGTGAGATCCTCTTAAAAACCCAAAACAAAATAAAACAAAATGCCAGGCAAGTGCTCTATATTATAGTCCTATCCATGATATATATATATATATATATATATATATGTATACATACATACATACAGAGTATACACACACACACACACACACATATATATATATATATATATACACACACACACACAGAAATGAGAATGGGCTTGCCAGGGCCTCTTGCCACTGTATATGAACTCCAAATGCATGCAGCACTTTGTGCATCTGGCTTCATATGGGCACTGGGAAATCAAACCCAGGTCATCAGGATTTGCAAACAAGCACCTTAACTGCTGAGCCATCTCTCCAGCCCAATATTTCGGTTTTTCTTTTTTATTATTTTTCAGTGTGTGAGTGCAGGCTAGTACATACCATGATGCCATGCTGTACATGTGGAGGTCAGAGAACAACTTTCTGGTGTTGGTAATTTTCATCCACCTTGATTTTGAGGCAGGGGCTCTCATTCTCCCTGTTCACTACTGTGTGCTCCCCAGGCTTCTGGGGAATTCTGTGCTGGGATTACAGAAGACCTCCATGGCTTTCAGCTTTTACATGCGGTCTGGGAATCTGAACTCAGACACTCAGACTTGTATGGCAAGTGTGTTATCCACTGAGAAATCTCCACAGTCCATTTATTTATGTTTATTCATCTTAAAATGGGTTTATAGTCAGATGTGGTGGCGCACGCCTTTAATCCAAGCACTTGGGAGGCAGAGGTAGGAGGATCACCATGAGTTCGAGGCCAGCCTGAGACTACATAGTGAATTCCAGGTCAGCCTGGGCTAGAGCGAGACCCTACCTTGAAAAAAAAAATGGGTTTATTTTTGCAATCAAGCACCTTTAAGTGCTGAACCGTCTCCCTGGCCCTGGATTATTTTAATTTTTATTCTGTATTTGCATACTGTAAATATGCTGTATTTCAATTTCCTTGTTCCTTTATTTCCCCCTCTATCTCCCCTTTGCTTCCCCCAGGCCTCCTTTCTGCTGAGTCAAGATCTCAGTCTAGCCCAGGCTGACCTAGAACTTACTTTGTAGCTCTGGGCTGGCTTCAAACTCAGGGCAATCCTCCAACCTTAACCTCCTGAGGGCTGGGAACAAAGGTGAGAGCCACCATGCATGGATTATTTTTAATAACAAAATACAATTTCCTGTGAAAAACTTGAAGAACCACAAAATACAGAGAATACATGGGAATCTTTAGGAACATTTGGATTATTCAATGACAAGCCTCCTTTGCCCTTGACCTTCAAGTCTCTATGAGCATGTAGGTAGAGATCCTGAGCTGGCAGGATTTGCAAGCAAGTGCATTTTAACAGCCGACACCCAGTTTAAACCTGCTTTTAATTCCTTTTTTGTGGCACTTGGGATACAATTGAGGGTATTTTATATGATAAACACTAATACTGAGCTGCATCCCCAGCTCAAATCCTTTTTTATAGGCTTTTCTAATAATTTCAATACATGGGTAATCTTGGAGTTGGCATCTCTTGATTTTTTTTTCCTTATGAGTTACTGAGGTTTTCCTAGTTTAAATCATATCCTGGGCTTTTGAATATCCATCTTTGAGACATTGAGTCCTGCTTAAATCCTATGGATAATGGAGATTGTGTTTGTTTGACTATTTTAGTAGGGTGTTGATTTAGTAAATTTCAGGCCTCAAGTGTCCTATTCTCTGAAGGCTTTCGTTCTAATATCATTGTAGTTTCCAAACGGTGATGTTCAGATGTGTTCTTGTGATATGCCATTGAGTCCAGTCTGGAACTTAGACAGTGATCTACTTCATAGTTGTCAAATTGTTGTATTCTCTTTAGAGTCAGACACACATTTGGAGCTTGAGGCTATTTTTGCACTTTACACCTCTCCAAAGGCACCTCAATCCTGTTCCAGTGGCCAGAAACTTTGAGCCTGATGTGCCCTGCTCTACCACATAATTTCTGTGTCCAAGTCTGCTTCCCAAGTCAGAAGAAAGAAAGACAAATCAATAAGGGACAATGGGGTGTGTGCCAACCTCTTTATTCCACAGTTCCTCTCACTGCAGCTTTGGGACAGGGGGTTGTTTGGAGGTTGGAGAAATGGGAGATTTTTTTCAATTTTTCTGACTCCTGGGGGCCTGTTCTCATGCCTTAGACCAGAAAGGAAGCACTTGTCCGTCCCTTCCTGGTACACAATCCCAGGATTTGGACTGCCTTTGTGTCCAGGCCAGGAGATACATTGCACTCCTGGATTGGTCACAGCTTGAGCTGCAAGGTACTCCCCAGTCTGCCGGGAACCACTTACTTTGGAGAGCCCTCAGCAAAGCTGCTCTGTGTCTTCTGCTCAGGACTTCCTCTGTCTCCCTCTCATATGGGGAATTGAATCCAGGGCAAGAACTCTGCCATCCTCGTCCCTGTCCTGGAATCTTAGATGTACTGTAATGTGAGAGAGAAGCAGGCTAGAATGTTCCTTGTCCATCTTAACTGGAATCAAAACCTAACTTGATTTTAAATTAAGATTTACCGAACTAGTACAGATACTTCCAGCATACCCTTTATTCAGCTTCTCACTTCAATAGCTCTCCTTTTTAAGATGTTCACAATTCTGCTTTATTTTATCATCTTTCTAGCATCTTACATAACCATAGTCAAATAATCAAAACCAGGAACTTAACCATGGTATGATGCTAATAACTAAGCTATGGATCCAAGTCAAATGCCAACAGTTTCCCCACTGTTGTTCTTTCTGTTTCTTAGAATTGAATCTAAGCTTCAGGTCTTTAGTCACCTCTAATCTCTGACAATTTCTCCATCTTCCTTTTTTTCCTTGATACTTTTTAAAAAATTGTTTTATATATTTACTTACAAGCAGACACAGACAGACAGGGAGAGAGACAGAGAGAATGGGTACACCAGGGTCTATAGCCCCTGCAAATGAACTCCAGATGCATGCACCACTCTGCATCTGACTTTACATGGGCACTGGGGAATAGAACTCTGGTCATTGGGTTTTGCAGGCGAGCACCTTAACCATTGAGCCATTTCTCCAGCCCCTATTCTTACCATTTTTGAGCTTTTTCTTATTTATGTGAATTTTTTGAATTGATGTGAAAATTTTAAGAACACACATGTACACACACACGTATGTACGTGTGTGTGTGTGTGTGTGTGTGTGTGTGTGTGTGTGTGTGATGGGGTGAAACCCAGGCCTGGAGCATCCTAGGCAAGCCCCATTTTCACTGAACCCCACTCAATGCTGAAGGTGTCATTTATAAAGGCATTGGCAGGGTTAAAGGAATTTACAAGGAATATTGTGGCATCCCAGAACTGGTAACAGCAGGAAATCACTACGTCCCATAGCTCAGAATGGGTAGGTATAAGAAGTGAGCCTGAGGGCTGGAGAGATGGCTCAGCGGTTAAGGCACTCACCTCCAGTGCTAAGGCCCTGGGTTCAATTCCCCAGGACCCACATGGGCCAGACCCACAAGGTGGTGGCCCTGGTGCGCTCTCTCTCTCTCTCTCTCTCTCTCTCTCTCTCTCTCTCTCTCTCTCTCTCTCTCTATCTATCTATCTATCTCTGCTTGAAAATGAATAAATATTTTTTTTAAAAAAGAAGTGAGCCTGGAAAGGGGGTCACTTGTTAGGTGCTGTGGTCATGGAAGGTTCCAGTCACTGGAAGAATGGGGGGGGTGCACAGAAAGCAGGAGGAATAAACACTCCAGCTTCTTTCTCTTCCCAAAGTCTATGACTCATCCTTCTCATTGGCTGGATCCACCTGGAAAGCAGCAGGGCAAGGGAGTTTAATTGATGAAGTTCGTTAAAGGTCAGCTCCCAAGGACACTGAGAGATATACAGTTAATTTTGAAATAGAGAGTAACCACCCCAAAATACCACTTCCTTTGAGAATCCTTTCCTGACTTCTAATCTGATGGGGTGCTCTGATGGGGTCCTCTTGTGAGAACACATTATTCATTCACTTGCCAATCTATCTGTCTCTCTCTTCTAGAGAGCTCACTGAGAAGCTAAGCAGAGTCCCACTCATCCTGTTCTACCTGCTCAGGGATGGCCCACAGTCAGCTCAATCCATGTTGTGGGAAAAGATGAGATTAGCACGACACAAGCCAAAGCTGAAAGAGTAACTGGACTATTGCTCTCCCAGATTCTGTTTGGTCATCTAGTCACTGAGTCTGGACACATTACACAGTCTTCATGTACTGATGTCTCTTACATGTTGGTTGCACCTTCTCCTTGGAATACCATTTCTGATAGGTACAATTAGATAAGCAACTTGTTGATAATTGTTGAAACTGGGAGATGAGATTGCCTCAGTCTCTATGGTTTTTGTGTACTTGAGAAGTCTCATCCAAAGTTTCAAAAATAGTATTTATGGTTTTTCCCCAGACTTGTCGCTGTCATCAGTAGGATTTCAGAGGTGATCGCACTCCTGCCTGGGGCAGTGAGTAGTGCTGGATGACCAGGGCCCAGACAGATTCATCAATACAACAAGAAAATATAGCTGCCTAGCATGAAAGAAGTCATCTATATCACATCTACTAGGGCCCAGGAGACATTACAGAGGAAGTGGCAATTTAAATTTGAGTTCTGCTCTCACTGCTAGTCTGAAAACCTCCAGGGAGATGGTGGCAGACATTGAGGAGATTCAAATTTCATCAAAACAGAAATTCAGAGCATGCAGAAAGCTCAACAATCCCACTAAGAAGGGCCTTCAGTGAAATGGAGGCAGGACAGAGGGGATATAAGAGTAGAACCCAGAGGCTGGAGAAATGGCTCAGCAGTTAAGGTGCTTGCCTGCAGAGTCTAACAACCCAGGCTTGATTCCATAGTACCCATGTAAAGCCAGATGCAGAAAATGGCATATGTACCTGGAGTTCATTTGCAGTGGCTGGAGGCCCTGGAGTGCCCATTCTCTCTCTCTCCATCTCTCTCCTCTGCTTGCAAATAAATAAATAAATAAATTTAAAAAGAGTATAACCCAATAGGAATATTACTAATAAGCATTATGTTCATGCTATAAAGTTCATAATAATAAATTATTATTAAAAATAACATAAAAATAGTAATTATGGAGCATATATTTTGCCAAGACAGAATGCAGATATGGAGGTAAACCAGTTAGCCAGTGATGAGCTGAACTGTTTCCCCCAAACTCATGTTGAAGCTCTGTATCAGTTATTCTCTCATTGTTGGAACAAAATACCCAACCAGAAGCAACATAAGGAAGGAAAGGGTTTATTTTCAACTCACAGTTTTGAGAGGAAGTGTCTACTATGCTAGGGAAGGTATGGTAGGCCTTATCAGGAAGCCTGTGTCACATCCTCACATCAGCAGGGAAGAAGTAGCAAGATGGCATGTAGAGCTGGGCTGCAACAATTCAAGGCTGACTCCCAGTGACACACTTTTTCCAGCAAGGATCTACCTTCCCAATGGTTCCCCAACCTGGGGATTAAGGTTTCAAACACACGAGAGGACCTTTTACATTTAATCCATTACAAATCCTAGCACCCAATGAGATGTTATTTGGAGTTGGGTCCTTTGGAGGGTGGTTAGCTTTAGATGAGATCATGAAAGTGGAGCCCTAGTGTCTTCATAAGAGGAGATACTAGATACCTTGCTTTCTTTTTCTGATGCACACACCGAGAAAAGGGTCACATGAGCACACAGCAAGAAGGCCCCAGAGCCTTAGCATGCTGGCATCTGGATCTCAGATTTCTAGCCTCCTGAATTGTGAAAAACGAAATATCTGTTTAAACACTCATTGTAGGGTATTTTGTTCTAATAGTCTTAGCACACTAAGGCATCCCTGGTGGTGATCATTGCTCCGTATTATATCATAATGTTAGGGATATGGAGATAAGACCCAGTGTTCCTAGGGGTTAAACATTGTTAAGCATTACTGTAAATGCTGGTGAGCTTTAAGTCTTTATTTATACAGCTTATAATTTTTTTAATGAATCAGTGAAACTACTGGTGGCAGGTCATTCAGGCCTTTGAATGACAGTAGATAAACCTTTCTCTTATGCAGCTTGGAGCTGGGAACTATCAACTGAGCGGCCCCTTCTCTGCTAACTAGCCCGACTGTTCTTACGGCAGTCCAGCTGTTCTGGATGCTTTATGATGATTCTGAGAATGCTCAGGCTGGTACAGAGACCACTGAAACTTATACCATGATTCTTGCTCCAGGATGCTTGATCCAGTCGTGAAACTAGAGACAACCATGCTTGCTGTAGAAGAAGCATTCTGGGCAAGACAAGCCTCAGATGCGAGAGGGTTGGGAGATGGCTCAGAGGCTAAGAGCACTTGCCACTTAAGTATGCGGGCCTCTATGGCTGGAGGCCTCTGAGTTTGACTCCCCAGAACCCATATTCTAAAGAAAGCTGGTCATGGCTACACACATCTGTAACCCTAGTGTGTGGGGTGTAGGGAGGCAGAGACCAGAGACAGAATTGCTGGGCAGCTCTGGGTTGAAGGAAAGACCTATCTCAAGGAACTATGCCTTGAGCAACAGAAAAGGGCACCCCAACCTCTTCTCTGGCCTCTGCATGCTTATGTATAGCAGGCATCTGTACATACATAAGCATATATCATACAACACTCACCATGTCATACACATACTACATACACGGTGAGAGGGGAGTCCTTCCTCCGTAACTAAACAGGCCAATTATTGGTGCCACAGGAAACTTGTGAATAGTCCCTAGGCAAGGTTTGTAATTGGTCCCTATGTGGAGCCTGTGACTGAGGGAGCTGATAGCTGTACTGTGATTGGTACAAATAGAATTCTTTATTTGCATGCCACACCCATCATCTTGGCTCTATAGCCAACCTGTTTGTTTAGCTCACTTAAAAAATAGAGAATGAGACCCTATCTTGAAAAATAATTAAAAGTTTATTTGTGTGTGTTTGTGTTTGCACATCTGCATTCCAGAACATCTTGCAGCTGCAAACAAACTCCAGACACATGATCTCTTTGTGCATCTGGTTTTATGTGGGCACTGGGGAATCAAACCCAGGCTGTCAGGCTTTGAAAACAAGTGCCTTTAACTACCGTGCCATCTTTCCAGCCCCTAGCTCATTTTTTAGTCACCTGAGATATATGCTCCTGTATTGCCCCCTGCTATTACAACACTAGGCCCAATGAACGACTTTGCTTCAGGTTTTTTTGGCCTGCTTGTGTTTATCGTAAGTGCCAGCTGAGCTGGTAACATGAGGAGGAGCGACTGCAAAACAGCAGTGGAGGGGGGGTAGCAGCAGTAGCAATAGTGGGCAAGAGGGTGGCTATAAAGTTCCAGAAGAAGCTAGGGACAGAAGCAGTGGGGAACAAAGGCAGCAAGGTAATGAGGGACAGTGGAAGTATAGGGAAGGTGAAAAGAGAGAGCCAAGACAAGGCAAGGGGTTGTAAAAACCCAAAGAGAAGAGGTAGGTCCAGGTCACTATAAGAATTCCCCAGATGTGCCAGACTTGAAGGCCAAGACGAGTCCCAATACTGGAGGCCCGAGAACTGCAACACTACCTGCTATAAAGGCTGAGGGCCCCAATACCCCAGACTTAACTCACTAGCACTGAGTGTTGCCAACACTGCTTAGAACAGAAAAGTTCACAAGTTGCAGAGGGATGAGCTCTGAGCAGTAATTCAACTTTAGCCTGAGCCTCTAAAGCTCTAAGTCTGACTTTAAAGGTCTGGACCTGTCAGTCTCTAGTCCTCAGAGCTTGGTGTTATAAACCTATGTGTCAGCTCAGCCCATAAGCTTTTGGTAGTCAAAAGCTCAGGTCTGCCAACACTAGAGGGGATATTCCCTGCCTGCTTTTGATCATCATGCACACAGAGCAAAAGGACGCCAGCTGAGGGGTTCTGGGAGCCACGTGATTGTGTCCAAACCTACAGAATTGGCAAGGCTGTACTGGGTGTCCTTCAACTACAATGGTAGCCCATAATGCTTGAAAACTACAGAATGGTGTGATCCCTTCTGGCCCCTTGCCTCCCTCTCTCTCCATCTCCCTGCAGCAATGGGATGGAAGCTAGGGTCTCATGCATGCTAGGCAAGTGCATTGCCACTGAGCTATATTCTCTATTTGATAGTAAGAACTCCGTGGGCTTGTCCTTTAGAAATTGAAGGCAGGTGCCACCTCTTTTGGTCAATAATACAATCAAGTATAATCCTGGCACATGAGAGGCAGAGTCGGAAGGATCACAGCAAGTTGGAGGTCATGCTGGTTTACATAGCAAGTTCTGAGTCAGCCTGAGTTACATATGTGAGACTCTGTCTCAGAAAACAAACAACATAAACAAAAAAAATTCAAGAGCCTTGCCCCAGCACCACTCCCATCACCACTAAGTGGAAGTGCAGAGGCTGGGGCCAGGAGTGGGGGTCTGCGTGGTGATTCTGAGCTCCAGTGTCCTGCTGAGGAAGAGGAAAGGGTCTTTTGGAGCAGACAGCTTCCAGGTTCCTATGGGCCATTTGGAGTTTGGTGACACCTGGGAAGAAGCTGCTCTTCATCTGAACGTCTGCTTTGCCTCAGTGGTGAATTCTTTTTTTTATTATTATTATACATAATTAGATACATAGAATGAGCAAATAATGAGTTGATATTCCCAGATCCCCAAATTCCCTCTTCCCTATCCCATATCCACTGGATAGCCTCCTCTGTGGGCAGCCTGGATCAGTCCATGGGGTAAGGGATTATGGATAGCCTAGGAGTCAACCCAGTTCCCCCCTTTGTATGTTTTTATTGAGGGGGGCCATGTCTCTGGGAGCTCTCCCCCACCATGGCTCTTACAATCTTGTGAATTCTTTTTTTGAGAACAAGAATTACCATTATGCCACTATATTATTGAAAGAAGTAGACAGAACTCATGATTCAGAACCAAAGAATGTAGAACCTGAAAAAAAATGAAAGTTGGAAGTGGGTCTTTTGGGAAGAATTACCTCCACTAGATCAGCTCTTCTGTGCACTCTGCTGTCTAAAAGAGCAAGGCTATGATCCATTTAAAGAACTGAATCACCTAGAAGGGTACAAAGGAATCATCTCTAAGTGAAGAAGATAAGAAGAGTCCTCTTGGCGCACGCCTTTAATCCCAGCACTCGGGAGGCAGAGGTAGGAGGATCGCCATGAGTTCAAGGCCACCCTGAGACTACATAGTGAATTCCAGGTCAGCCTGGGCTAGAGTGAGACCCTACCTTGAAAAACCAAAAAAAAAAAAAAAAAAAAAAAAAAAAAAAAAAAAAAAAAAAAAAAAAAAAAAAAAAAAAAAAAAAAAAAAAAAAAAAAAGAAGAGTCCTCAATTTTTTAAGACAAAAATAAGATCTTTTTCATGAATGAAAATATCTTCATTTCAGAACAGCTCTATTTTATTCAAAAAGTTCAATATGTTTACCTACATTTATAGTCTCTTGGTATAGCTAGCACACCTTAAATCTTTCTGAAATATGTCATTAAATTATGTTTTAGATACAGAATAAGAGGAGTTATAGGTATATGCAAAAAACCATAAACAAAAATTAAAATTGAAGAAGGAAAATAAACCCCCAAATTAAAAAAAAAGTAAACACATATATCTATCTAACTGAACATACATATGTTTCCTGACCCAGTAGACCCAAGAGAAATGGACATATAGATTGTGGTGGTTTGAATCAGATTTCCCCCATAAACTTGTGTTCTGAATGCTTGGCCCCCAGCTAATGACAATTTGGAAGGTGGAGTCTTGCTGGAGGAGGTGTGTTGTTGGAGGTGGATTTAGGGGTGTTGTAGCCAGGTCTCCCTGTTAGAGTTTGGCTCACTCTCCTGCTGCTGTTTTCTACCTGCTGTGGCAGAGGTGATGTCCAGCCTCTGCTCATGAAATGCTTTCCCCTGCCATCATGAAGCTCCCCTTGAGACTGTAAGCCAAAAACATCCTTTCCTCCCATCAGCTGCTTTTGGTCAGGTGCTTTTTCTCACCAAGTTACTAGCTACTCAGGAGGTTGAGGTGGGAACATAGACGTTCATGCTGGGTTCATCTGTCAATAAACTCATTGTATATTGAAAGCATCAGAAGTGGAAAGTTCATTTATTTGACTAACTTATTGTGTAGCACCACGGCACAATGTAGATCAT
The DNA here is from genome assembly GCA_004024765.1 of Zapus hudsonius. Taxonomy (NCBI): domain Eukaryota; kingdom Metazoa; phylum Chordata; class Mammalia; order Rodentia; family Dipodidae; genus Zapus; species Zapus hudsonius. The sequence continues at coordinate 2,387 of PVHP010017595.1, read as the reverse complement.
CCGTGGGTCCCTTTGGGATCCTGCAGCTGGCTGGGTCGGGGTTGCTGTGTCTGCCTAGTGTGGAGAGGGAAGATCGGACTGTGTAGCACCAGATAGGAAGAAGATCCCCACCTGATACTTACAGAGTGTTCTTTCAAGTTAGGGTCACATGGAGCCAAATGATGAGGCATGCACCACCACACTCAGCTTTTTTAAAAATATATTCATATATATTGATTTATTTGTGAGGAGAGAGAGGGATAGAGATAGAGAATGGGTGCATCAGGGCCTCTTGCCACTGCAAATGAACTCCAGACACACTTTGTGCATCTGTTGGTACAGGGGAATTGAACCTAGGCCATCAGGCTTTGCAGGCAAAAGCCTTAACCACTGAGTAATCTCTTCAGCCCCCACACTCAGCTTTTAAAGTGTGATTTCAACTAGGTTTTTTAGTAAACTGGTCATGATGGGGTGTGCCTGTATAATGCTAGCTACTCAGGAGGTTGAGGTGGGAGGAAGATGACTTGAGCCAATCTGGGCTGCAAAGTGAGACACCCTCTTCAACCCCCTACAGGATTCCTAATTTAAAGTATTATATTTGGGTGTGGTGGTATACATCTGTAATGCCTATCGCTCTGAAGGTGAATGCAGGAGAATCAGTAGTTCAAGGTCATCCTCAGCTACACCGTGAGTTTGACAATACAAGACCCTGTCTCAAAAACAAACAACAGTGATTCATCAGAGATTGTCTATATATGTTCACCCAAAGACAAAAATATTCAAAGCTGCATTCTTCCTAATAGTCCCAAACTGGAAACTACCCCAATGTCTGCCACCAATGGGAAATGAAGCAATTAAAGGTGTATTCACATTATGGAATATTATACAACAAGAATGAGCAAGCTATTGATACAACATAGAACTTCATACATGTAATGATGAGTGAAAACACAAACAGGAGAGTCAATGTGGTATGATTCCATCCATAAAATGGCCAAAAACAGGCAAAACAAATCTATGACATTAGAAGTCAGGGCAGTGGTAAAGCATGCTAAAGCTTTTATTAAAGTTCATAACAACAAAAGGTTTACAAGGTACAAAATGCCTTTGCTTATCTGTTATCTTTTTTTGTTTTTTGCTTTCTATGCCACTGGTATGTTAATTGGGTATTATTTACATATAGAAAAGTACAAAATTTTTTTCCTTTTTTCAAGGTTGGGTCTCCCTCTAGCCCAGGCTGACCTAGAAGTCACTCTGTATCCCCAGCCTGGTCTCAAACTCATAGTGATCCTCCTACTTCAGCCCCCTGAGTGCTGGAATTGATTAGTGGTGTGTGTCACCACGCCTGGCTGAAAACTGCATAAATCTTAGGTGAACATCTCAGTTAATTTTACCATATGCATTTCCCAAGGTAATCTACACTACGATCAACCTATAGAATATTCCAGGACTCCTGACAGCTCCTTCACATTATCATCTGTTATTTTCACCACAATCTGAGGCCAGCAAAGCTGATAGCAGTAGCTGGGACACAGCCCAAGACAGCCACCAGCAGTCACTGGTCCCCTAGGGACCTGTGTTCAGATAAAGCCAGATCCTTGATTATACCAAAGAAGAGAATTTCAGGATGAGCCAGATAACACAATGAGTTAATAAGTTTATTATTTAGAAGAGAGTTATTTAGGGAAAGGATGGTACATCCCTTCAAAGATGGTTTGGGGCTCCCTGAGAGTCAAGTTTGGGGTCTTTATAATTGCAGTATATATGATCCTGTGACCAAATTTTATTTCTCAAAGGATGTAATTTACAACAAAGTTGAAAGAAGCAAAGCTTAAAATTTAAGTAAATGGGCTGGAGATATGGCTTAGTGGTTAAGGCATTTACCTGGAAAGCAGAGGGACCTGAGTTCGATTCCCCAGGACACACATAAAGCCAAAGGCACAAGGTGGCACATGTGTCTGGAGTTTGTTTGCAGTGGCTGGAGGCTCTAGTGTGCCCATTCTCTCTGTCTGCCTCTCTCTACATAAATAAATAAATAAATAATTAAAAAAAGAATACTCTAGATAACCAGGTGATAAGCTTTAAAAAATGTTCAAAAGTTAAAGCTATATGGACTGGTTTACTTATTTACCTTAAGCAATTTCCTTTTGTAAAGAAAACTGTAGGGAGGACATTTAGGATGAAAGACAGGAGTGTTAATATGGCAAAGCTCAAGGTTACAAACATGCAGGCCTTATGTAAGCAGGTTTGTGGTTTTAAAACTCGCATTCCAGCTGTCTTCAGGAAACTATACATTATTTCTGTAGGAAATTTTGGCATTACCAGTTGTGTGGAGGTTTCCTCACTTTTAGTCAGCAGGAAAGGAAAAGGAGGTCCCAGAGTGAGGGTCATTTTTCCTTCCCACACCC
>PVHP010017594.1:0-34261 GCA_004024765.1 Zapus hudsonius | reverse complement strand
GGGTTAAAAAGATATCAAGATTAAAATTTGTGAAGGCCTCTATACTTAATATAGAGGAAATACTTAGGCCAGGTCTGAGGGGGTCTTATGAAAACTCTTCTGCCTCTATACTAATGCCAGAAGTATGAGACCTGAGAAACTGAAACAGGCTGCAATGCAGCTTTCACTGTGAGGTTTACGCTATTTTGCTGTGCTTCCCAGGGGCTGGGAATTGATCAAGAAAGACACTGTGGACAGATCCCAGGTGGGCACTAGAGACCAAAAAGTGGGGGGAGGGAATAAAATCCCACTTCTATTGGGGTGCCTCCAGGTGCCAGTGTGCTGCTTTGTTCTTGCTACCCTCCCTCCTCGGTTGGTGGATGTCAGGGCCCCTTTGCTCACAGGACCAGAGCCCACCCCTGGAGACATTCCTGGTGGCACTGCCTACTTGGTTTCTCTGCTTTGCTGAACCAGGGAGCCTACAAACATGGGAAATATCAGAACACTGAGCCCAGGATGAAAATGGGTGAGTCCCAAGTTGTTACAGACAGATGGGGACTTCTTATAAAAGTTTTTGTAACTGTTTTAAAGGTTGCGTTATCTCTCTATGGCTTTATGGAACTGCTAACAAAAAACGATCTAAAGATTTATGCTTGAATTCAGAAGTATATTCTAACCTGCTTCCATATTTAAAACATGTGCTTCAGAGAGCTTAAGAAAAAGGTTCCAAATCTTATGTGTATATTATGGATAGATATTATAAGTCAAGTTTAATCTACTCTTTTGCAAAGGTTATCTTAGAAAGCTTCTTAATGACATGAAACAGGCATGTATATTATGTTGTTATGTTTAAAGCTGTATGGTATAGAATAGTCTGAGATTTGGCCTTTCCCAAAGAGACTGTCTGATACATTAACAACCCCACTAAAGAAGGCTCTCAATGGAATACAGGAGAATATACATGATAATATCTATATCTGTACAATGAAAAATGTCTTTGATAAAAGTTTGGATAGTAATTATAATGTGATAAGTTGATTAGGAAGATAAACCAGAGGAAAAGTTAACGCTGGATGCTAAATGTTTGATGATAGAAAGATAATTATTACAGAATGGTTATATAGATTTTTTTTTTTTTTTTTTTTTGGTTTTTCGAGGTAGGGTCTCGCTCTAGCCCAGGCTGACCTGGAATTCACTCTGTAGTCTCAGGTTGGCCTTGAACTCACGACAATCCTCCTACCTCTGCCTCCCGAGTGCTGGGATTAAAGGCGTGAGCCACCACGCCCGGCGGTTATATAGATTTTAAGGTAAAAATATATGAATAATGATATCAGCAAATGTAAACAGAAAGTTTAAAGATATATAGATATTATAATGAGACAAAATAGATAAACTGAATCTTAAAAGCTTTAATCAGACTCATTAGGATGGGAACTGTAGGGACCTCTAAAGTTGAACTGAATGTGTTATATCTTACATCATGTATGATTATTTGGGGGGGGCAGGGGCAGATTGTAATGGTTTATTACCGGATATCTCTTGCTGCAAAGGCTTTGTCTGTTTATTACCAGATATTTCTACAAGATCAGGGCTTTTAAGGGGAAAATGTTCAGGTTGGGACCCAGGTGGTCACATGAGGTTGGGTGGAGGCCCAGGTGGTCACATGCTCTCAGGATCAGGAAGGATCAGGAAGTGCAGTCCCTCCGGCCAGACTGAGATACAGCAGGTGTGGCTCTTGTTTAGGAGGGAGGCTTTATCTGTGACTCTTGTTGACACTTCTCTTGAGGCTGGTTGGGGAAGAGGATCAAGGTGAAGCCTGAATTCGACCTAACACCTGCCACATCACAGAGCTGTGTGTGTTGCCACTTTGCGGAACCCAAGAAGAGCTGCAATGTTCATAATTCTGTATCAGAAGCTTGTCACAGCTTCTTCTAATTCTGGATCAAGGGACTATTTTCTTTTGTAAACCAGGTTTCTGCTTAGGGATAAATATTTCCTCCAGTGTGGGACCCACAGTCCTCCTGGTGCTGATGCTCCAGACAGGAGAGGAGGTTGGCTCTGTCAAGGGCCCTGTGGCCGAACTTGACATCTGTTCTTCTGCTGGAACCCTGCAAGCAGAGGAGCATTCTCAGGGTCACAAGATCCAGAAGTGTCCAAGGGTTTCAGCTCTATTTCTGGCAGATTCCAAAGGAGCTCGCCTTCGTCCAGTCCTTTAATCCCAGCACTCACTCTGGAGGCAGAGGTAGAAAGATCGCTATGAGTTTGAGGCTAGCCTGAAACAACATTGAGGTCCAGGTCAGCCTGAGCCAGAGTGAGACCCTACCTCGGAAAACCAATATATATATATATATATATATATATATACACATATATATATATATATATATATATTCAGAGAGACAGGAGAGAGAAAGAGAGAGAGAAGGGGTGCACCAAGGCCTCCAGCCACTACACTTGGCACATCTGGCTTTTACATGGGTACTGGAGAATGGAACCCCGGTCCTTAGGCTTTGCAGGCAAGCCCCTTAACCACTGGCTGGTCTGTCTAGCCCAGATTTTCACTTTTTAATAGTAGTCAAGCTGTTGAAGAAAAGATGGCCATGCATTTATCACCAGAACTCACAGTTATTTCAAGTTCTATGCAACTGACCCCCCAACATCTGCCCTGTGGGTTCTTCAACCTTGCCTCTGCGGATGGTCCGGTCCTCTAGCCTAACTAGAGGACACAGCTCAGCTCACACTCTCCTGGTTTTTAACTTGTCCTTATCAACATCAATATGTGTATGCTTCCATAACTCTCAGCACCTTTGACCAAACTTCCTCTCTGGAACTCCTGACAGCATACACTGAGTCTGCTGACCTGCAAGAAACGCCTTCCCTGGTCCACTGCTCTGTTCCCAGCACCCACAGCCCACAACACCTGCCTCCAGGGAGTTCCCAGGTCCTCTTTCCAGCAGCCAGCCCATCGCCTCTTTGTTGTTTCTGAGACAGGATTTCCTGTAGTGCGGGCTAGCCTTGAACTCACTATGAAGCCGAGGCTAGCACTGAACTCCTGGTATTCCTGCCTCTCCCTTCCAAGTTCTGGAATTATAAGAGTGCACCACCATACCCACCTCTTGGAGCTTTTGATATGATTTTTTATTATTTTGTAGCTATAACATCCTGACTTGTCCTTGAGGGGTGTTTACCCCTCGTGTCTGTTTGGAGTGCTAAATACCTTTTGTGCTTGGATTTCCATTTCTTTTTCTTGATTTAAGGAATTTTTCTGCTATAATTTCACAGAATAGATTTTTAAGTATTAGCCGGGTGTGGTGGCGTTCGCCTTTAATCCCAGCACTCAGGAGGCAGAGGTAGGAGGATCACCATGAGTTCAAGGCTACCCTGAGACTACATAGTGAATTCCAGGTCAGCCTGGGCTAGAGCGAGACCCTACCTTGAAACCCCCCTAAAAAAAAAAAAAAAGAAAAAAGAGAGAGTAAGTATGGGCATTCCGGGGCCTCTTGCCACTGCAAATGAATTCCAAACACATGCGCCATCTTGTGCATCTGGCTCTACACGGGTGCTGGGGAACTGAACCCAGGCCAGCAGGCTTTGCAGGCAAGGCCTTTAACTGCTGAGCCATCTCAGCCCTTATTTTTCTTTACTGAATGCAGTATGTCTTCACCCTGTCTTGCCCTCCATCCCAACATTCTCTGCTGCTCCCTCTAGTCTATTGCTGGTGCTCTCTTCTGCATTTGATCTTTTTTTTTTTTTTTAGTTTTTCATGTACATCCTTTCTAGTTTGTTTGTTTTTTTTTTCCCCAAGATTTCAATTTCCTTGGTAAAATTCTGACTTTTTCTTCTACATTGGTGACCTTCTTATCTACATCCTGAATTGATTTCCGTACTTCAGTCATCTGCTTGTTGGCTTCCTCTTGGAAGTAGTAATTTTTAGAAGTAGACTTTGGACTTTTTTGGTGTGTTTGGGTAATTGAGGAGCTAGGATCTCTTGGCTTTTCCGGTTTCTTTTTTTAAAATTATTTATTTGCACATATTTGGGGGGACTGTACCAGGGCACCTTGCCACTGCAATCAATGCCTGTCCAGCTTTATGTAGGTGCTGGGGAACTGAACCTAGGCCAGCAGTCTTTGCAAACAAGCACCTTTAACTGCTGAGCCATCTCCCAAACCTGCTTTTCCTATTTCTTGGGTTTCTTGGTTGAAATTTGCACATGTGTTTCAATATCTTTTCTGGTTTTACTTGGGGATCTTAGTGAGCAATCTTCTCTTAAGGGCTTAATCCCAGGGCCATTTAAGAAAGGGAAAAATAGTGGGGTGTGGGGGTGCACACCCTTAGTCCCAGCATTTAAGAAACTGAAGTAGGAGGATCCACATGAATTCAAGGCCAGCCTGAGGCTACAGAGTGAGTTCCTGGCCAACCTGGGCTAGAGTGAGACCCTACCTTAAAAGGAGGGGGGGTAGGGCTAGAGAGATGGCTTAGCAGTTAAAGGCACTTGCTTGCAAAGCCTGATGACCTGGGTTCAGTTCCCAGTACTCACATAAAGCCAGATGCACAATGTGGTGCATGCATCTGGAGTTGCTTCACAGTGGCAGGAGGCCACAGTGCGCCTGTTCTCTCTGTCTCTCTAGTACCCACAATTCCCTACTACCCACATAAAGCAAGATGCAGAAAGTGATGCATGCATCTGGAGTTTGGTTTTCAGTGGCAGGAGGCCCTGGCATACCCACACTCACTCTTGCTCTCTCTCTTTTATGCCTCACAAATAAATAACTGAAAATATTTTTTAAAATAAAAATAAATTATTAAATGAATTTTGCCTTGGGATTAGAACAAAATTTCCAGATTCTGCTATTTTGTTCCACATATTTATGTGAAGCAGCATTCTTTCTTACCATCGATGATCACAGAATCAAATCAAAATATGGATCACCTCTGAAAAAACACTGAAGATGCTCTCTCTCCTACAAGAGCAAACCTTCAGCCATGATTTAAGTCCTCAGGTAAAAACTGAGTGGGAAGGGAAGGGGAGGGTAATTGGAGGAAGTGGAAGAAAACACATTGAATACATGTATGAAAGTGTCAAAAACAAATATTTTTAAAAATTAAAGTTATAAAAATAAACAAGCAAATTTTAAGCCATCTCTCCAGTCCTGCTTTGTTGTTGTTGTTATTTTGTTTTTTTTGAAATATATTTTATTTATTCATTTTCAAGCAGAGAGAGAGAGAGAGAGAGAATGCACCAGGGCCACACCTTGTGGGTCTGGCTTATGTGGGTCCTGGGGAACTGAACCCAGGGCCTTAGGCACTGGAGGCAAGTGCCTTAACCGCTGAGCCATTTCTCCAGCCCTGTTTTGTTGTTTTGAGGCAGGGCCTTACTCTATTCTAAGTTGATCTGGAACTTACTCTGTAGCCCAGGCTGGCCTCAAACTCATTGGATCCCCCAAGTCAGCCTCTAATTTGCATATTATCTCAGTATGCAAATTTGCTTTGTCTTTAATAAATAGTAAAATTAAATGTGTATCAAAGAATTATTTTTTAAATAAAATTCTTTATGACTTAAAATTAAAAAAGAGGGAAAGAGTTGGGTGTGGGGGCACATGCCTAGCATCCCAGCCCTCAGAAGGCTGACACAAGTGGATCACTGTGAGTTCAAGGCCAGCCTGGAACTGCAGAGTGAGTTCAGGTAATCCTGGGCTAGAGTGAGACCCTACCTAATAAATACAAACAAAAAATAAACCACAAGCAAACCTCTCTTCCCTGAATGGAGCCACTTCCAGGCGGAATCAGGCCAGGGAGGACAGAAATCTTCACAACTGTGGCAGAGTGGGCCGAGATTCTAGTTAGATCTTGAAGGAAAGCCAGGCACTCTGTCCTCAGGGGCAGAGCAGTGTGAGGCTAGGCCAAGGCAAGGAGGCTTGGGAGGTCTGAATCTTCTCATGGGATCCTGTGGGTTGGCTGTGCAAAGACCCTGCCCACTGCCCCTCCCCGGGCAGACACTGCCACCTTCTGGCTCTTTGTCAACTGTGACCTTGCCACAGACTTTCTGCTGACCAGGAAACAATACATTTCATAAGGCTTTTTTAAAAATCTGCTGATAATTTTGTTTTCCTAGGTCCTATACAGGTCCCTTGCACTAGAGTTTGAGTGATTCACAGCTTGTTTTAGTCCCATGGGGTTTCTCTTGTGTTTTATTTTTAATTAGTCTCATTTAATTTTTTTTTTTAAATGGAGCTGGGAATGGTGGCTCACATTTATAATCCTGACACTTAGAGGTTGAGTTGGGGGATCGCCATGAGTTTGAAGCCAGCCAGGGCTATAGAGTAAGTTCCAGATCAACCTAGAATAGAGCAAGACCCTTCCTCAAAACAACAAAACAAGACTGGAGAGATGGCTTAGCAGTTAAAGGTACTTGCTTGGTTCAATTTCCCAGGACCCACGTAAAGTCAGATGCACAAACTAGTGCATGTATCTGGAGTCTGTTTGCAGTGGCAGGAGGTCCTGGTATACCCATTCTCTCTCTCTCCTCTCTCCTTCAAATAAATACTTTAAAAACTAAACACAAAAAGGGATCTGGAGAGACAGCTGAATTATCTTCTATAATCTGGGTTAAGTGATTGCTCACCAAATTTGATGACCTGAGTTCACAACCCCAGACCCCACATAAAACCCAGACTCAGTAGCGAACGTCTGTAATCCCAGTGCAGACAGGGTGATGGAGACAGGAGTCTCCCAAAGCTCTCAGGCCAGCCAGCTGGGTGCTCACTGAGGTGAACAAGAGACTACCTTAAACAAGGTGGAAGGCAAGGACCAATACCCAAGGTTGTCCTGTCACCTCCACACGTGCACTGTGACACATGTGCACCAGTATCACACACACACACACACACACACACACATATTTTTTTTTTTTGTGATTCTGGGGATGAATCCACACACATGCTAGACAAGTGCTTTTATTCTTTTAAGGAATGTTATTATTTTTAATTTTAAAAATTAATTTGTTGTTATATGTGTGTAGGAGTGCACGCATGCCGCAGTGGGCACACACAGGTCAGAGGATAACCTTTGGGGTCCTCATCTTCTGCCTCTCAGGAATGAGAGGCAGGGTCTCATTAGTGTTCCTTCTTGGGGTGCTGAGCTCCTGGAAATCTCTCTGCCTCCCTTCTCACCATGGGCACATGGGAGTGCCAAAGCTCACCACAGCTTCTGGCTGTGTGTGTGCGCGGGGTGCATGTGTGTACAGATGTGTGCACCTCATGCCATATTTCCTTGAGACAGAGTCTCTCACTGAACCTGGAGCTCACGGTCTCTGCCCCTCTTAGTGCTGGGGTTACAGGTGGCTCTTTTTCCACATGGGTGGTACGGCTAGAACTCAGATCCTTATACTTAAGTAGCAAGTATTCTTACCCACTGAGCCACCTCTCTATCACCCAGCCTCCAGCTTTATGTGGGGTCAGGCACGCAGAACTGCACAAGCAGTTTATCCATTGAGCCCTATCCCCAGCTCTTTCTTATTTAGTTAGCTAGTTATTTGGTTTTGGAGTGAGGGTCTGCTCTGTAACTCAGGCTGGCCTCCAAGTCACTGTGCAGCTCAGGCTGGCTTCAGGCTCATGGAAATCTTGCTTCAGCAATTGCAGGCATGTACCACTCCTACCTGGCTCTGTTCTACACTTTAGATTTCTTTTGTTTGTTTGTTTGTTTTTTGTTTTTGTTTTGTTTTTCGAGGTAGGGTCTCGCTTTAGCCCAGGCTGACCTGGAATTCACTCTGTAGTCTCACTGTGGCCTTGAACTTATGAAATCCTCCTACCTCTGGGATTAAAGAAGTGTCTCACCATACCCAGTTTAGAGAAGGATTTTTATAAAACATCACACTTTATCACACTTAAACATTACAGGGATATAGAGGACCAAGGAGGAAAGGGAGAGTGATCCGACTGGACAATAATGTATAGTGACCATTACAAAAAATATAAAAGGAATCCTCTTTCAAAAAGAGATTAAAAGAGCCGGGCGTGGTGGCACACAGCACTTGGGAGGCTGAGGTAGGAGAGACCACAATTCCAGGTCAGCCAGACACTACCTCAAAAGAGAGAGAGGGGGGTGTAAAAAAGTAAAAATGAGAATGAAATCCGTGATTTGGTAAAAAAAAAAGAAAGAAAGAAAGAAAGAAAGAAAGAAAGAAAGAAAGAAAGAAGGAGCTCTGAGAATGGAGACCCAGCCAGAGAAGCCCCAGGACAAGACGAACAAGGCCCTGGGGACCTGTGCCCAGGTCCCAGCCAATCGGCCTGGCCTCGGAGGGGAGAAACCCATCCTCACCTGGGCAAGCTGCCTGCGGGGAATCTGATCTATTTACCCTAGTCTCTCCAGATCTACAAAGAGTGAGTCCTGGCCAACATGGTGGGCTCACCGCTGGAATCCCAACACTTGAGATGCTGCGGCTGGAGGATTGCTGTGAGGCTGCAGAGTGGCACCCCACCTCCTCTCCAACAAACAAACCTACAACCACAACAAGAACGGAAGAATAGCCCTGGCCTCTTCCAGGAAGGAGGGGAGGGGCACTGGTGGCAGGCCATGGCTTCTGGGTAGCGTTGCTTCCTGGACAGTACAGACTGTCCTCCCTCTGCACATCCTTCTGATAGAGGTTGGGAGCAGGTAGCCTTCTTTCCAAGTAGATATTTAGGGTTAACAGGCCCAAAACAACTCGTGTGACTCAAGATGGTGATCAGGGACAGCTGCCCCCTCCCCCAGGCTTTATCCAAATCTAAGCTCTTCCTGGCCCATCAACCAATCAGAGGCCTCCATATACATTTGGACTTGGCCAATGAGGCTCATCCCAACTGAACGCCTAAATTTACATTTCCAAAATTATAAGAAGACCTCATCCAAGTTGCCATACAACTACCTGCTTAGGACCCTCCCTGCTTGGGAGTTTTTCTGCTGTTTCTCTTAAATCTCTCGTGACCTGCCCTTCTGTGGTGTGTCCATGCTTGTCACCAAGAACAGCAGAGCCACTAGCTTGGAGAATTGGTGTCCTGTGCTACACCTGTCCAGAGCCCAGAGGGCTCTCAACATCAGTAACATTCCACCAGTCTCATCTCCACCCTCCTCTAGCTTCAAACTCCGCTGACCAATCCATGTTTCCTTTCTAGAAAGTTCCTTTCCCCTTCTATATAAGAGACTTATTTATTGGGTGACTCAAGAACTCCAGTTTTGATGGAGGATTCATTACCTAAACATGACTGATGGCATCACTGGTGTTAGCCTCGTGACCTGGGAAAGACCTCCAACCATGAGGTCAGTTCCCCTGGGACTAGCTCCCCTTCCTCAAACAATCCACAGTCCCCTAGAGATGAGTCCAATTTCTTGTTTGTTTTTTTGAGGTAGGGTCTCACTCTAGCCCAGGCTGACCTGGAATTCACTATGGAGTCTCAGGGTGGCCTTGAACTCACAGCGATCCTCCTACCTCTGCCTCCCGAGTGCTGGGATTAAAGGCGTGCGCCACCATGCCCAGCGATAAATCCTATTTTTATCAATTTGGAAATTCTAAGTATTTTAAGGTATATGAGCCATAACTGGTAGCATAGGCCTGTAGTCCCAGCTACTGAGGAGGCTGAGGTATGAGGCTCGCAAGCTCAAGTCCTACCTGGGCAACAGAGTGAGCTCGAGGCCAGCTCAATTTAGGGAGACCTTGTCTAAAAATTAAGAGTTAAAAAACGAAAGCCGAGCATGGTGGTGCATGCCTTTAATCCCAGCACTTGGGAGGTACAGGTAGGAGGATCGTTATGAGTTAAAGGCCACCCTGAGACTACATAGTTAATTCCAGGTCAGCCTGGGCTAGAGCGAGATCCTACCTCGAATTCCCCCCCCCCCAAAAAAAAAAAAGAATTAAAAAACGAGCTGGCGTGGTGGTGCATGCCTTTGATCTCAGTAGCGGGGAGGCAGAGGTAGGAGGATCGCTGTGTGATTTCGTAACCAGCCTGGAACTATATAGAGTGAGGCCACGTCAGCCTGGGCTAGAGTAAGACCTTACCTTAAAAAAAACAAAAAGCAAAAAAATTAAAAAGGAGATGAGGAAACTCAGTGTGGTAGCCCAGGATTGTAATCCCAGTACTTGGGAGGTTGAGACAGGAGGATTGCTGTGAGTTTGAGTCCAGTCTGGCCTACACAGTGAGTTCTTACATAGTGAACCTGGTCTACAGTGTGAGACCTGGTTTCAAAACAAACTACAACAATAAAAAGGTGGAATGCTTACCTAGCATGCATGTGGCCTCCTGCCTCATGAACTCTCCCATTGCTTTGCCCTTGACAGACCTGACTAGTTGATCACAGAACTCCTTCCCCATGGGCACCTATGCAGACACTGCTGATAGATAGGTCAGAGAAGAAACTTCTTTATGGGTCTGCATGCAATCCCCAATACTGAAGGGAGAGGTTGTAACAGAAAGATTGGGGTTCCTTGCTAGTTCACCGCACCTTAAAATTTAAGAGTACCTGGATTCATGTCATATAAATTTAAGGAATTAAAATTATAGACCACCAGAGGGTAAAATTTAGTGGGAGATTTTATTAGTTAAGAGGGGGAGAGGAGAAGCTATGGAGATCTGCCATGAGGGAGGAGAGAGCACGTGGGGAAGGAGCTCGCCACCTGGCTGTGAAACCAGCCAAGCAAGAGAAAGAAGGAGAAATAGAAGAGGTTCCCATCATGAGAAAAAGTCCATGTGGGAAAGAAACCCCTCCCCAGGGCTGAGACTAGGGGGAGTCTTACTGAACGCCTAGAGGTTTAGGAGTCTCTCTGTTGACCTGCCATGAGGGAAAGAGAGTAACCATTCCTTCTCCAGGTAACTTTATATTCTGGCCCAGGTGAGCCAGAGAGATAGCTGGTTGGCCTGGCTTTGACCAGTTGGTTTCAGGATGTTGTGGTTTGATCCAGGTGTCCCCCACAAACAAATGAGTGTGTTCTGATTGGTTGATCCTCAGCTGATGGCAGTTTGGGTTTTACAGCCTCGATAGAGTTGTGTTCTTGGGGGCAGGTTTATAGGGTTATAAGCCATCTCCCCCTTGCCAGTATTTGGCACACCTTCCTGCCGCTGTTTCCAGTGCTGTGGCGGAGGTGATGTCCACCCTTCTCCTCATGCCATCGTGTTCCCTGACGTGATGGAGTCTCCCCTGGAGTCCGTAAACCAAATAAACCCATTCCTCCACAAGTCGCTTTTGCTTGGGTTCTTTCTGCGCAGCAACAGAGAAAGTTGACTGTAATACAGGATTAAGTTTGAGTTCTAGTAAGAGACACCTCCCATTCTAGGGAGGGGGTCGGGTAAGGCAAGAGATCCAAGGACACCCCTGGTTATCTTTGGGGTCCCAGTCTCCCTAACCTGTCACAAGGTGACTTCCCAGGGATCTCAGAATGAGGCTCTCCTTCCCATTCCTTAGTAGGCTCATTTCGTAGAGCCAACCTCCCTGGCAAGCCTGCTTGGCCTCAGGGCCTTCGCCCTTACTGCTTTGTAAATGGGGTGAGGGTAGACTGTGCACTTAGCACGAGGCCCCTCCCTTGACAGCACCCAGTCCACCTTGAGGCCCTTCTTGCTCTCCCCCTTCCCTCTGTTATTTCTCCTCCTTTTCTGAAACTGAAGCTTCTGCCCATGCGTAGGGCACCTGCTTCTGTGTTCGTCCTTAGGAACCGCTCCCCAGCCCTGCCCACCACCATGAAGCCCCAGGCCCCACGGGTCTCCGTCCAGCCCGTTTGTACCTACAGTGAGGATCCTGCTGTTTGCTACAACCTGGGCCTGTCTCTGGCTGGAAGGCAAGCTGGGCATGGCTCCCTCCAGGCCGTTTCCACAGCCCTTGGCCCCGCATCTTGCAGATCTCTGTGCCAAGAGGCAGCGTTGCCTGAGAACCTTGGCAAATGTCTGCTCGCTGTGCCCTGGACTCAGTCGCGGGAAGGGTGTCTAAAGTAACAGCTGCTGTTTGCAGTTCCTCGGACTGCCTTACAGATATAAACAATTCCATCCTTTTTTGGGGTGCTGGAGATAGAACCCCGGGCCTTGTATGTGCTAAGCAAGTGCTTCGCCACTGAGCTACGCATCAGCACCCAAAGCCCTAAATACTCAGCAGTCTGAAAACCAATGTCTGGTTTTTCACTACCCTTCTCATTTGAAAAGCGAATCCTTTTTTTTAGTTTTCTTCCTCTTTTTTCCTGTGTGTGTATCTGCCTTGGCACATGTTGGCACAGTGTGAGTATGAAGGTCAGGCAACCTTGGGTGTTGGTCTTCACCTTCCACCTTGTTTCTTAATCTTTGTTGCTGTGCACACCAGGCTCGTGGCCATGAGCTTCCAGGGATCCTCCTGTCTCTGCCTCCCATCTTGTCTTAGGTGTGTATGGATTACAGAACCTCACTATGGCATCCAGCTTTTATGTGGGTCCTGGGGACCCAAATTCAGGTCACCAGACAGACCTGTGCAGCAAGTGCTTCACCCCCAACCCCCAAACCATCTCCCCAGCCTTGAATTTTTTTTTTTTTTTTTTTTTGGTTTTTCAAGGTAGGGTCTCCATCTAGCCCAGGCTGACCTGGAATTCACTATGTAGTCTCAGGTTGGCCTCGAACTCACAGTGATCCTCCTACCTCTGCCTCCCGAGTGCTGGGCTTAAAGGCGTGCGCGACCACGCCCGGCTCTTGAATTCTTATTTCTTTTTCTTTAGATGTTTTTGAGGCAGGGTTTCACTTTGGTCATGGCTGACCTGGAACTCATGCTGTAGCTTAAGTGGGTCTAGAACTCAAGGCAATCCTGCCAAGAACTCGGATTAAAGGGTACACCACCTCCCCTGGCTCTAATCCTTATTTCTATTATCCATCCCGCTCCTTAACAATCCAGGGCAAATAGCACACAGGACTTAACTCCGCCATTGCTTTGCCCTCAGCAGACATGACTAGTTAATCATGGAACTCTTTTTCTCATGGGCACCTATGCTGTTACTACTGATAGGTCAGAAAGGAAGCCTATTTGCCTTCTAATAAAACTCATGTCTAGGTGCTTAGGTTCAGCAATGAAGGCGTTTGCTTGCAAAGCCTGCTGGGTTTGATTCCCCAGTACCCACATAAAGCCAGATGCACAAAGTAGTGTATGCATCTGGAGTTTGTTTGCAGTAGCAAGAGGCCCTGGCTTGCTCTCTCTCCCCTCACAAATAAATATAAAAAAAAAAAAAAGAGCCAGGTGTGGTGGTGAGTTCAAGGCCACCCTGAGACTACATAGTGAATTCTAAGTCAGCCTGGGCTAGAGCAAGATGCTACCTTGAAACCCCTCCCCCCAAAAATAAATAAAAAGAAACCCATGTCCTCATGTCTAAATTATTATAGGGCCAAATGTAGTTCAAAGGCAAAGAACTAATGCAACAAATAACCACATTTATGTTGAATATGAGAAGTTTATTCCATGGAATTTTTTTTCTGAAGAATGTATTTGTTTATTGTTATTGTATTTCATTTGTTTTTTGAGGTAGGGTATCACTTTAGCCCAGGCTGACCTGGAACTCACTTTGTAGACGAGGCTGGCCTCAATCTCATGATGATCCTCCTACCTCAGCCTCTCAAGTACAAGAATTATAGAGTCATGAGCCACCACTCTCTTGGAAAGGATGTATTTTTTTATCTGACCAAGTTCAAGGAGGCTTTAGAAGGTCTTGTGTTACATCTTGCCATAGAAAAATCACTGGTCATGATCAGGAAGTCCTGCTCTGAACTAGCTTCCTCATTCTGCACTTGGGTCACTGTGTGAAGTGACACTCAGCAGATGAGCATTGTTAGAAATGAGTCTAGAGTCCAAGAGGAGAATACACGCCAAAGTACACAGGCGAGGCAGCGCCTCCTTCCGCAGCAGGGCACGGCCACAAAGAGTCAGACAGGCAATGCACACCAGCGGGCGGTCTCCTGGGGAAGGGAAATCCTAGTGCAGATGCAGGCAGGGTCCTGGGCTTTACTCTGAGTCAAGGGTTTGTCCTCCTGATCCCATGCCATTGACAAAATCATGAAAACAGCATAGTTTCTAGGTGAAAGCTGAAGGAAGGGAAGATTTAAGGACTTTTTACCAAAGGCAGAAATAGAAGCTTTGGTTTCAAGGACCGTAACTCTTCTGGACTCAAGGATGGCTGGCTTAGGAATGGGGTTTCCACAAGATGATGTCGTTCCAAAACTGGGTTTTTCTACCTTTTTTTTAAAGCAGGGTCTCTCTCTTAAGACCAGGCTGACCTGGAATTCACTCTATTCCAGGCTGGCCTCGAATGCACGGCCATCCTCCTACCTCAGCCTCCTGAGTGCTTGGATCAAAGGCCACCATTCCTGGTTTGAATGGATCTTTTTAACCCTTTGGCAGAAAAGACAGCACCTCTCTCTGTCTCTCTCTGTCTCTGTCTCTCTCTTCTCTGTCTACATGATCAAGCATCATTCACAAGTAGGGAAACAAAGAAAGCCCGACAGACCCTCCCGTAGTTCTTGTGGAGGCTCTGAGATGTTGTCCCTAGAATCCATCCGGAGGGAGCACATCGCTCCCTGGTGGCGAAGGCAGCAACAGTGGACAGGATGAAGGATCTTAGGGTTGTAGATCAAAACACTCAGAAAGTCCAAGAAGGTGACACCTGCAGGGACCGTCCCATCTCCCCTGCATTCCTTCCTCCTTTGGTTGTTTCTCATGGCAACCTTCTGCTACCGTACCTTGTATGCTCTGACTCTCTCTCTTCCCCTCAGTCCCCCAACTACTCACCCCTCACTCTCTGCCTCCCCAGCAGAGGAGAAGAGTGGCCGGGGGTCTCTCAGAATACCCAGACAAAGTCACTCTTGCCACCATCTTCCTGTCACTGGCATTTTTAACTACCACCACCTCAGCCAGCTGTTTTCTTCCATATATAAATTTGCTACAGTGTGGGACCCTGATAAGAGGCACCAAGGATATAGGGTTATTTGCTGAGACCAGAAGGTGTCCCACTGTCTCCTTCTGTTAAAGGAAGTCGAGGCGGGCCTGGGACCCCGATAATCTCAAGCATATCCTGGACCTACCAACCCTCCAAGCAGGCCACAGTGAGCCCTAAGAAAAGCAGACAATTCAAGGACTAAACTCACTCCAGCTGTAATAACAAACCTGGACAATAAAAGTCTAAAGGTTACAGTTCCTCTGCAGCCATCACCATCTAGTATATGTCTAGAATCATGTAGAAAGCCCCCTCAAGTTATCTATGCAAACTAGGCATCCACAGGTTACTGGCCCCTGCCAATCCATTCATGAGACGTCTAGACCACCCTGCTCTTACCAATCCCCTTGCTGATGCCCCTGCCTCTGATTTTTCCTCTGGCTTCTCTTCTATATAAATGACCTTTCTACATATAATAAACAATCTGTCCTCTGTGACTGCATCCCGAGAGTTCTTTCTCTCGTTGGCTCACCGCTATTTCAAGACTGTGTTCACCCAGCTCCATGAATGAACAGGGAGTTGATGAGCGCTGCAACTCCCCAATTAAGCCACGGAACACTACAGGAAAGGCCCTTCCTGGAGAAATAAGAATGCTGGGATTAAAGGCATGCGCCACCACGCCTGGCTGAGCCCCCAAATTCTAATATTAAAAGGAGGCAAAATAATCATGTATTAACTCAGGTTATCATGAGCAGGAAAACAGATGAGAGAAGGAAGAGGCTGATAGAGAATGCACGCTTAGCTTTCTACAGATGGACCTGGGCTTAAATTCTGTGTCAGTATCTGACTGTGGGCAAATTAGCACAATCCCCTAAAACTCAGCTTTCCCATCCACAGAGCTGAGAGGGGCTGTTCTGAGGGTTCAGCAGGATCGTTAAAAGCCAGCACTCCACTGTCCACATGGTAACCGTCTCTGTTATTTGAGAAGTGAGATGAAACCGAAGAGCTGGTGCTTTGGATCCAGCATCTGAAACCCCCAAGGGCAGTGGACTGGTGGGGTCTTTTTGCCAAGGCCATTCTTCCCCCTAGAAGGCCAATGTCATGAGTGAGAGGGGGGGTGTAGTTCCCAGCTGCTGCTCCTTTTCTGGCCATCTGAACGACCTTGTAAACACCTGGCTGTTGGGAAAAAAACAGGTAAGACTCGCTCAACACTGAGACAGGCTTTATTCAGGGCTCAGGTCAGGCAGGTTAGAAGCACCTTCCCTTCCAGACTAGGGAATACTTAAGTGGAAGTGGGGTCATTGGAATTCTTCAGTTGCAGGGCGGGCTCACCTTGTCTCGGGGCTCCGCCCACTTCAGGGAAGTGATTATCAGACAGGTGGCTTGGGCCATTCCCGGAAAGTGATAATTTGGAGGGGTGGTCTGGGTCACTCTTGGAAAACAAAGAGTTATAATGAAATGTCAGTCAGAGTCCAAAAATGGAGACATTCTGGTTCTCACACTGAGGCTGGCCACTGTGTCCTACGTGCTTATCCCAGCATTCCTGAGATTGTCTGCCTTCCAGTGGGGGAGGTGCCTGTGGATCAGAAGGTTAAACAGCTTGGAGTCAGGGTAGAAAAGGTCACCCTGTGTGCCAGGAGCCTGGGGAACAAGCAGGGCGCTCAGGAAGCACACACCTGCGGCTTGGAACTGCGCAGCTTTCAGAACTCTACTACTTGTCTGGGATTACAGTGATGCAGGATTTGGGGTCTCAGCCTCCCAGGCCTGTGAGCCCCAGTCTTTGAGGTTTTATCCATTCTAACAAAGAAGTTGAAAAAGACTATGAGAAGGCTAAATTATGAATTTTTAACTTTATTTAGAAAGAAATTATGAATTCTGAGTTTTATTTAGGGAGAATTGGTATGGAGAGGAAGGCTAGAGAGACTCAGGAGGGGAACTCCCCTCCTTGCCCAGCAGGAAGGGGACGTCAGGGAATGGGGAGTTAGGGAAAACTCCAAGAGAGAAGGCCAGGAAAAGGGAACCCAGGCCAAAAGATTCAGAAGTGAAGCCTGAGAGCACAGGCCCTTCGCCTTCATGATCACATCGGGGTCAGGAAAGACTAAGAACCAGGAAAGTGAAGGTCACACATGCAGCGGAGCCTTTGACCCCTGAGTCATCTCCAGCCCCCAAGCTGGCTATTTTCTTATTTAGGGGTTTTTGATAGGGTCTCACTCTAGCCCAGGCTGACCTGAAATTCACTCTGTAATCCCAGGCCTGCCTCAAACTCACAGAGATCCTCCTGCCTTTGGTCATGTGAGTATTATATGTGAGGTTCAAAACAGCAACCAACACAGGCAGTAGGTGAGGAGGCCATGCTGACTAGAGAAGTAAGGGAGAAGGCATTCTGAGTTTGGAGTTAATTCAATTTTTTTTTGTAAATACGAAGGCCTGAGGGACTGGGAAGATGGTTCAGTGGTTAAAGGCATTTGCTTGCAAAACTTTGCCAGCCAGGGTTTAATTCCCATGCTGTCCACTTAAGTCAAATGCAAAAAGTGGTGTAAACATCTGGCATTTGTTTGCAGTGACAAAAGGACTTGGAGTATTCATACACACACCTGTGCAGATAAGTTTAAAATATTTTTATTTATTTGAAAGCAGAGAGAAGATAGATAGAGAGAGACAGAGAGAGAATGGGTACATCAGCCTCCAGCCCCTGCAAACAAACTCCAGATGCACGCACCACTCTGTGCATCTATATGGCTTATATGAGTACTGGGGAATCGAACCCAGGTCATTAGGCTTTGCAGGCAATCGCCTAGCCGGTGAGCCATCTCTCCAACCCCATAAAAATATTTTAAAAACTATGAAGCCAAACAATCCTTCAATCCCTGCATTTGGGAAGCTGAGGTAGGAGAATCATGAATTTGGGGCCAGCATGGGGTTACAGAATGAGTTCCAGGATAGCCAGACCTAGAGTGAGACCCTACCTCCAAAAAAAAAAAAAAAAGGCTTGGTTTAGGTAAAGTAGGAAGCATAAAATTCTTTGACAGCTAAACCTGGCGCAACACGCCTTTAATCCCAGCACTCAGGAGGCAGAGGTAGGATGATCGCCATGAATTCAAGGCCACCCTGAGACTACATGGTGAATTCCAGGTCAGCCTGGGCTAGAGAGAGACCCTACCTCAAAAAACCAAAAAAAAAAAAAAAAAGATTCTTTGACAGCTAAATCATAATTAATGTAGCACCATTTTTATATATCAAGCAACACTTGAAATATCTTGGACAGCCTATGGTCATATACCCTGAATGTGCCTGATCATACCTGAACTATCTGGAAGAAACCTAGCATCACAAAAAAAAATTTTTGAATTTACAATTCAACAAATTACATGAAAAGACAAACCTCACCACTTTCTAATTATTTGGCTACATCCTACTGATATTTGTGCTTGAGGAAATGTGTTTGTACCTACATGGGGAAAGTCTACCAGAATCTGTTTGCAGTGACAAGGTGTTGTTAGTTTGAAATTGGCTGTGGTGGAGAAAGCAGCCTACTCTGCAAATCAGCATGCCTCATGGGTTTCTGTATTCTCCATCTACCCTAGGTAGGCTGCTCTCCAACACCCAAGGGAGCTGCTTCATGTATCCAAATCTGACTAGCCCTTCACCACCCCAGAGGGGAGAATAATGGTCACTTGGTATTTGTCAAGTTCTTCCTCAGCGAAGCACCCAAATACCAAAGCTATAAGTGTAGTGTTGAAGTACTATGCTACCCATTTTACAGATGATAAAACGAGCCACAGAGAAGTTATGTCCCTCTTCCGGCTGAGGCAAGGCTAGAGTCCTCTCTGATAAGGGGACTGATGAAGTGACTGGCCACCAAGCTGGCCAGCTTTCCTCAATCACTGCTCATGGCTCTTAGTCAATATGATGAGGTTGTGAACTCACAAAATGTTCCAGGTCTTTGTTGTTGGTTTGCTTGCCAGTGCTGAGGACTGAATTCGGAGCCTTGCCATACTAGGTAAGTGCCCTAGCCCTTACCCCAGGTCTCTAGGAAATATCACACTAAATAAGACTGCTAGTGATACATTGTGTCACTGATGTAGCACTTCTAAATCGTTCCCTTTTTAATTAGGAATTGATAGTCAACTATGTAACCAATTCAGCACAAGGTCTGGCACCTAGCCAGGCATGGTGGCATATGCCTGTAACCCTGGCACTCGACTGGAGGATCGGGAGCTCAAGGTCATGATAGATTACATAATAAATTTTAAAAAAGACCAAAACCTTACCATCTTGTTAAGAGATGAAGAGAGAATATTAACCAGGATTTCCTGAAGCCAGAACTCCTGTTCAAGGAGAGGCACATAATGGATTAATTATTAGGTTGCTATTTAAAACTATCTTGGGCCTGGGGAAATGAACGGTTCAGTGGTTAATGGTACTTGCCTGCAAAGCCTGCCAACCCAGATTTGATTCCCCTCATGTAAAGCCAGATGTGCAAAGTGGGACATGCATCTAGAGTTCATTGCAGTGGCAAGAGCTCTCTGGATTTACATGGGTACTGGGAAATCAAACCCAGGTCATTAGGCTTTGCAAGCAAGCACCTTAACTGCTGAGCTGTCTCTCTAGCCCCCTAA
Source organism: Zapus hudsonius (assembly GCA_004024765.1). NCBI lineage: Eukaryota > Metazoa > Chordata > Mammalia > Rodentia > Dipodidae > Zapus > Zapus hudsonius. The sequence continues at coordinate 14,767 of PVHP010017594.1, read as the reverse complement.
TGTATCAATTCCTAATTACAAAATAAAGCAGGGGCTGAAGAGATTGCTCAGTGGTTAAGGCATTTGCCTGCAACGCAGAAGGACCCAAGTTCGATTCCTCAGTGTCCATATAAAAAAAAAGCCAGATGCACAAGAGGGCACATGTGTCTGGAGGCCATTCTCTCTCTGTCTGTCTCTGTCTCTGTCTCTCTCTCTCAAATAAATAAATATTTTTAAAAAAGATTTATATGCAATTGTCTTTAAAAAATAAAGCAGAACCCTGCATGGTGGCTCACACCTTTAATTTCAGAAGCAACTTGTATGATTAGGGTCTTATTACCTAATTGACCTTTTCTCTGAACCCCAGCTTCCCCATCTGCAAAATGAGAGCAATAGCACCACCTACTGCTGGGGCGGTTCTGAGGATTAAATGAGCTCCTGGATGTTGGCAGAAACCTTATGCTCTGGGAATCTGTTACCAATACAGTCATGCTACATCTGACCCACTATATAAGGTTAAAATCAGGCATTGGGAATGTAGTTTGGTTGGAAGAGTGCTTGCCTAGCATGCAGAATGCCTTGGGTTCCAACCTAGCACCATATAAATTGGGCATGGTGGTGCATGCCTGTGATTTCTGAAGTTGAGAGGTAGAGGCAGGAGGATCATAAGTTCAAGACCATCTTCAATAACAACCTTGAGCTAGCTTGGGCTACATGTCTCAAAGGGAGGATGCTGGGGATATAGCTCAGCAGATAAAGATGCTTGCTACCAAAGCCTGCCATCCTGGGTTTGATTCCCCAGTGCCGACATAAAGCCAGATGCACAAGGTGGTACCTGCATCTGGAGTTCCTTTGCAGTGGCAAGAGGCCCTGGCACATCCATTCTCTCTGGCTCTCTCTTATGCCCCCCTCTCTCTGCTTACAAACAAATAAATAGAATATTAAAAAGAAAGAAAGACTAAATAATGGTTTTGATTCCTGGTACAGTCCTCTTCCTGGGCATGACCTTCAATAAGAAGGATCAGTTATGACCTCACGTGGGAGGGCACCAATCTCATTTATGAGGGGTTGACCTCATGACCCAATTATCTCCTAAAGACACCTCCAAATACCATCCTACTGGGGTCCCAAGCATTCAGGCCATAGCAGCCGCCAGGTAGGAGCGGGTCAGACTGTGGAAGGGGAAAGGGGTTACTTGAGTTGGAGGATGGGGCAGTGTGCAGGTGTAGAGGCAGGGCCTCTTGGGGAGAATGGCCAGGAGCCGGAATCTCAGGAAGAGGACCTAGGGTGCTGGTGCTGGAGGTCTAGTGGTACTGCCGTCAGGTGGACTGGCTTGTGGATCTGAGCTGGCATGTCCGGGCTGGGAGGGTAGGCAGTCTGCTGGCAGAGCAAGGGAAAGAATGGAGAGAGGGCCATAAATAGCTCAGTACTGACTCCTCCTGTTTTCCACTTTCTAATAACAACACTGCCATTCTTCCAGCCCCCCAGCCCCCACTGACTCACTTGGATTCCTCCCCTGCTGGGCCTGTGTCCAGGCAGCTGCTACAACACCTCTTAAGTCCTGTCCTTCTTAGAGGTCTGCCAGAACCTGGGTCGGGCCTGCCCCCAGCCAAGGGTCTCTTGTCGCCCTTCCAGGCCTGATCCCTAGCTTCTTCCCATGCCCTCACCGCCACGCTTGGAATCTACCCTCTGGGCTGGGTCAGGTGTGAGACACTCACCTCTACCTCTGCCCGTTGAATGCTGCAGCTTCCTTCCACTCTTAGACAGCCTGGAAGAGCTAGCTCTTGAGTCTTCCCCACCCCCATGCTCTCCAGGGGTGACTCCTAGCTGGATGCCTATGTGTCATGGAAACTCCTCTTGGAAGCTGTGTTGCACATGTTCGGAATCCCAGCACATGGGAGGGGAGGCAGAAGCGTTAGAGGGCTAAGAATTCACCAGTCATGGTGGCACACACCTTTAATCCCAGCACCCAGGAGGATTTTTGTGCTTCCATAGGGAATTTGTATATGACTTAGACTCAATCATGAAATCAAGTTTCATTTTAAAAAAGTGGGACTGGCAGCTCCCAGATGGTAGCATGTATAGAGCTGGAAGGCATTACATGAGCTACCAGGGGAAATTGGCCAATGATATTTGGAGAAAGCAGAGTCCACTGGTGTACAATCTAGACAGTTGTCACAAGAATGCTGAACACACGGCTACATGGAAGAGACCAGCAAGTCAAGAAATGCTCATCTGTGCACTAGTGGCACTAAACCGAGGAGGGTAATCAATGGCTTACTAATCGGCTAAGAGATCCACTCAGTGACAAGGAACCCTTAACTGGAACTGGGATCCATGGCAAAATCTTATGGGGACCAAGAATCTGGGCTCCAAGGGAAAATTTCCACTAACAGAGATCTACAAAGAGGCTACACCCATTAGAATCTGACCAAATTAGCAATGTTGTCTCATTTTACCTATACTGACCTCACTCTCTGATAGAGATCCTGTGATGGTTAAGTTTTGTTGTCAGCTTGACCTTTCAAGTAATCTTGGGTGGGTCTCTCAGGATGTTCACAGGAAGGCAGCCTCTCTGTAGGGGGCAGGATGTAAAGAAGCTCAAAGAAGCTAGAAGTAAACATCCTTTCCTGTGTGGGCAGTGTAGGAAGGAAATTCCAGACTCAGGAAGCCATTAAGTCTGGGATAGGGTTGCAAGACCCCACCCTAAGCCTATATAAAAGAGAAGAAATTCCCTTTGGCCCTCCTGCCTGTTTGCTGTTCTGTGTGTGGTGTTGGTGATGGATTTTTCTCTCTGCTTGGACCTGTGAAAGAGGATCAGCCTCTTTCACTTTTTTGGGACTTCCCCTGGTTCTGTAGCTTGAATAAATCCTTTCCTCTCATAAACTGTGCCTGGTTGGAGATTCATCCCAGAGGGGTGTGGCTGACTATGACAGATCCTGTTTGTATTTTTCAGAAGATAGTGAGAAACATGGACAACCCAATTCCACCAACAAGACATGGGATGATGGCTGACATCCTGGCAAGAGATGAACCACCCCTGGCCTATCACACAGGGCCCAAACGAAACCTATGAGAAAGTGGCGAGATGAACAAGAGACCAATCACCACAGCAAGTCAGAAAACCCATGAAAGGTCGATGGAGACAGACACCCAACACAATCTATAGCAGAAGTCCAGAGACACTTAAGACCTCAACAATAAATCAGGCTTAAAACTCACCCACCATGACTCAGGGAACTGAGTGGAAGAGGGGGTGAAAAGAATGTAAGAGCCACGGTGGAGGAAAATATCCAGAGTCATTGCCCCTCTCAGCCACAATACACAAAAGGGGAAAAACCTGGTTACCTCTTGTGCAATTCATAACCCCCTACCCCATGGACTGATCCAGTATGCCCACCGAGGAGGGCCCCTAGTGGTTTAGGGTCAGGGAGGAGGGAAATGGGGGTACCACCACAAGATTTGCTCATACAATGTATCTGATTATTGACAATAAAGACTTTTTTTAAAAAAAGTGGGGGCTGGGAAGATGGCTCAGTGGATCAAGCGCTTGCTGTATAAGTGTGAGTTTGGATCCTCAACAGAAGCCATGGCTGGTAGTTCCAGCACACCTATTGTGAGATGGGAGGCAGAGACAGAAGAATGTTCTGGATGCTCCAGAGACAGCTAGCCTGGCAAACCCAGTGGTGAACAATGAGAGACCCCGCCTAATCCAAGGGGAATGTGAGGGCTGACCTGAAAGTTATCCTCTGACAACTTTCTCTGTGGCATGAGTATGCCTGTACTCACACACATGAACACACACACACTCACACACGCCGAAAGCTAGAAGTGTCTCACCTATTCTCAAATTGCTTGGTCTAAGGTCATTATACCATCAGGGTCACAAAACCTTCAGGAATGGTCAGGAATCCCAAAGAAGAACAATAAGGAGGGTCCTGGTTTCTCTCTGTGTGTCCAAGTAATGGACTAGCAGTCAAGTTTGAACTTGAGTTCTATGCTGCAGCTTTGTGACTTTGAGCCTAACCTCTCTGAGCTTTGCTGACACCAACTGCCTCTCAAAATGGCACTGTATGGGGTTGGAGGCCTGGCAGACAGGCAGACAGGCAGGCAGGCAGGCAGTGAGGAGCAGTTTAACTGATTTTGCCTCAACTGCCCACAGCTGATGCTGTGTTTGCAAACACCCAAGGGCTCCTACTCTGCTTCCTCAGCAGGCAAACATCAGATTGTGGCACACCTGCAGTCTTGACCTGGCCAGGTTGCCGTTGTGTGTGTGCATGTGTGTGTGTATGAAAGAAACCAGTCTCCTTCAGGGTGACATCATAGGCAGTCCCTCTCTACAGCTAAACCTGATTGGATCAGAAAGACCCTTGGAGTCTATTCTCCAACTTTGCAGGTGTGGACACTGATGTCCAGGAGCCTGACATTACCAGGATGGCATGAAAGCCAACTGCCAGCCACCTCCATGGTCTCTCCTAGTGTCTTGTGCAAGAGAACTGGGAACACAATAAAAGGGAGATGGGCTGCCCGGCCCCCCTGGTTTTTGACTGAGGCCTCAGACTTTGAGGAGCAGCTTCCTCTTGGGCCAACTCTCCTGGACTCCAAGCCAAGGCAGTGGCTCAGCCAGGCTGGATTTGGGTGAGGAAAGTCAGGAGTTCAAGGTCACCGCTCTGGCAGCTCCAGCTGGCAATGCTGATTAAGAATGAGGCTGGGTGGGAACTGGGAACACAGGGCAGAAAGGTTGCTTGTATTTGGAGTGAGCTCTTGTGATTGAGAAAGAGGGGGCAGACTTTTTAGATGTTTTTTAACATAAAACCCAACCTTCAGTGACTCCTATCTCCAAGAAGATGGGCAAAGTAATGGTTTTAGAGTGTGTGTGGTAGAACCTGCCAGTTCTGTCTTTTACAAGTAAACAGACAAAAGAGGAGCTACTGGCCTGGGCATAGAGCTAGGAGGTGCACTTGCCTGGCACGCAGGAGGCCCTGGACGCCCTGGACTCCAGCTGGGGCTCTAGAACTATTTAGAACTTGATAAACGTGGACATTGGTCCTTTGGTGCAAGATGCCTGTGCCCCAAGCCTTTCACGTACATTCTTTCACCCAAGTCTCCTGGCAGCCCTGTTAAGGTTACTACGAGTCCTTGCCCCAGGGGAAAAGAGACTCTAGCTATGTCAAACGACTTTGGGGGCTAGTGCTTTGACCTGGTGAGAAACAGAAAAGGAATTTCAACTTTTTTTTTTTTTTTACAATTGACAACCTCCATTGGTATAAATTTCAACTTTTTTATGAGACTGTGTCTCCTCACCCCTGGATTTCAGAGACCTGTCAAGTTTCCAGGTTGGCCTGGAACTTAGAACATAAAGAACGGCCTTAAACTTCAGATATTCCTGTCTCCATGGTCATAGTCACAGGCACCACTGGGCCAGATTTGGGATTTCAACTCTTTTATTTGCGCACGTGTGTTTGTGCAACCTCTTTTTACATCCGACTATATGGGTCTGGGGAATCAAACCCCGTTGGCAGGGTTTTCAAGCAAGTGCCTTTAACCGCTGAGCCATCTCCGCAGCCCGGGTTCAACCCTTGATCCCAGTTAATCCACCCCACCTGATGATCTGGGCGCTAACTCGAGGACTGAACCTGCTTGATGAATGCACCTTGGACAAGGTCAGCTCACTGAACGCCAAGGATGCAGGGGTTTAAGGCGAGACCCTGGTGGAAGCGGGTGTCCTGGAGCGGTTAACCCCCGAGGGCCTGAGTGGGTCTCGCCTCCGGCACCTCCCCGGGCCGATCTGATCAGCGGTGCCCAGAAAGCGCGGGCTCGGTGCTGGAGGACCCGGGCTCCCGCACCGGCCGAAGGGGGGTCGGACGGGCTCCGGCCCTGGCCCCGCCTTCCACCCGGCGAGGCCCAATGGTGCCGCGGGCTCGGCAGCTCCGCCTCGGCTGGGTCGGTCGGCCGGGGCCCCGCCGAGCCCTTGCCGCTGCCAGCCGGGTGGAGCGGCTCGCTGGGACCTCGCGATCTCGGGATGGCCGGCTACCTGCGGGTCGTGCGCTCGCTGCGCGGAGCCTCGGGCTCGGGGCCAGCCTGGGCACCGGCGGCCCTGACCACCCCCAGCTTGCCAGAGCAGCCGCGGCGCCACTGTGAGTGCCGCACCGAGGGCCCGGGCGGGCGCGCGCGCGGGCGGCGCCGCGCCCTGGCCACTTCCTAGGCGGGGACCGGTGATCGCAGGGATCGCGGGGAGCGTGGAGATCGCGGGGATCGCGCTCGCGAAAGGCCTGGGGAGGCCTGGCTCTGGGTGCCGGCGCCTGGCAGGGGTGGGGACTTGGAGCACCGTGGCCACTGGTGGCCCGAGCGTTGACTTGCTGAGTCCTGCAAGGGCTGGGCTCGGAGCTGCTCTGCGCCCCTAGGTATTCCGGGACCCTAGGGTGTCCTGCCCATCCTGAGCCCCTGGAGGGAGCAGGTGACCCCAAGGGTCTGGAGCGCGCCCCGGTGCTGCGCTGGCCGGGGACGCGGGGCGCGCGGCCCGGCTCAGACAAAGGCGGGAGGCCTCCGCTTCCGCGCGCGCCTGCCGGCCCACGTCAGCTATTTTTGGAGCCTTTGCCCAACAGCTGGAGGAATGTCCTTTCCTTTTTCCCCTTTTGTTTCGCGGCCACTCCCCCCACCCTTCGCCTTCGTGGCAGGCCTGAGGCTCTTTCTGGGCCCGCTGCAAGGCTTCACTGATCTTTCCTTGTCGTGGCCTGCTAGCCGTCGGGTTCTGCTTGGTGTACACGGCTGTGGATTTAAGGTCAAAATGTCAACTTTCGGCTGTCAATGGTCCCCATGCATCTGGGGCACCTTTAGCTCCCTGTCTAGGAGTGAAGACATAGGGGAAACAAGCACGACTTAGAGTCCCCCTTACCATTGCAACGCCAGCTGTCCATGGAGCCTAGCATGTGCACATAGGCCTGCCCCTCACCCTGGGTACCCAACAAAAGCAATGTAGGGCTATTGGCCTCTTCTGATGTCTGTTACCACCCACACTCCATCCTGGCCCAAAGCCCCTTGGGGTTATTAGAAAAATGAGTCCAAAGGGGCGGAATCTGGGCTCATCCTGGCTAGAGTAGGAAATATTTAACTGAGTGGGAGCAGCGGACCTGAGCTGGTGGAGGGAAGAGCCTGGGCCCCAGACCCTCTCCCTTGCCAAGGAGAAAGGGACATTTCTGCTTTTATAATTCTGGGATCTGTCTGAGCAATCGGTCCTGAAATCTTGGGTTTCAAATGCCCCCGACTCCCTGCCCCCTCCTAGATTCCTGTATCATAGCGCCTTTAGCAAAATACATTTTCTAATTCCGCCCCTCCTGCCCGCATTTAAAACAAAAAGAAACAGAATAATGACGCTAATGAGAAAATAAAGCTTTGGGAACCCGAATTTAGATATACCTTTAAAAGCAGCCAGTGAAAGGTCCTTCTAGAAGTCCTCTGGGAGGGTGGTTATTAGTGGGGAAATGTCTGAGGTTTGAGTTGGCCTTCAGATTTTGCCAGCTTGTTACCTGGCAACACTCCTGGGGAAGGAATATTTGACCTGTCTCTTGACAAGGAAAGAAAATATTTTGGCTAAAATAGTCCTATATCTTTGCAGCCTGGTAGTTCCCACACGTGTCTCTTGGTAACTTTGTAGCCTCCAAGGACTACTGCTGGCAGGTCTTCTAAGTTAGAGTCAGGGGAGGTGGGGCTGGGGAGGGCTCGAGCCCCCCCCCTGACAGATGAGAATTCACTTAGACTTATTTTCTTTCTCTTTACTTTTTATTTGTGAGAGAATATGAATGAGTGAAGAATGAATGAATGAATGAATGGGCCCACCTAGACTTTCTTGCATTCCACTCCTAACCCAAAACTTTCCAATTTCTTCTTCACCTTGTCCTCCAACTTTTCAGATTAAGCGAATATGACCAAAATATATTATATACAGGTATGGAATTTGTTGTAGTCAGCACATGCCACTGGGATGAATCTCCAAACCAGGCACAGTTTATGGGAGGAAAGGATTTATTTGTAGCTATAGATACAGGGGAAGTTCCAGAATGCAAAAGAGGCTGCTCCCCTTTCACAGGTCCAAGCAGAGAGGAAAACCCACCACCCACACCACACACACACAATAGCAAACAGGCAGGGGGGAGCAAGGAGAGAATTCTTTCACTTTTATATAGCCTTAGGGTGGGATTTTGCAACCCTATCCCAGACTTAATGGCTTCCTGAGTCTCTGGAATTTCCTTCGTGCACTGCCCACACAGGAAAGGATGTTTACTTCCAGCTTCTTTGAGCTTCTTTACATCCTGCCCCCTACTGAGAGGCTGCCTTCCTGTAAACATCCTGAGAGACCCACCCAAGATTACTTGAAAGGTCAAGTTGACATCAAAACTTAACCATCATAGAATTGTCAAAAACAATTGGGGGGAGAGATGCTTTTTTGCCCTTTTTTGTGGTAGGGTCTCACTCTAGTCAAGGCTGACCTGCACTTAGTCTGTAGTCCCAGTCCCAGCACCCCCTCCACCTCTGCTTCCCAGAGTGCTGGATTAAAGGCATGTGCTGCTATGCCCAGCAGAGAGAGGAGAGAGAGAGTGCCTCTAACTGCTGCAAACAAGCTTCAGATGCATATGCTCCTTTATGCATCTGGCTTTACCTGGGTACCAGGTTGTTAGGCTTCGCAGGCAAGCACCTAAGCACCTTAACCAGCCCATAGGGGGGAAATATATATATATATATATATATATATATATATATATATATATATATATATTTTTTTTTTTGAGGTAGGGTCTCACTCTAGCCCAGGCTGACCTGGAATTCACTATGTAGTCTCAGGGTAGCCTTGAACTCATGGTGATCCTCCTACCTCTGCCTCCCGAGTGCTGGGATTAAAGGCATGCGCCACCCTGCCCAGTGAAAATATTTTAAAAATATTTTTATTTATTGCAAGCAGAGAGTAAGAGGATGGGTGAGCCAGGCCCTCTTGCCATTGCAAATGAACCCCAGACGCATGTGCCACATGTACATCTAGCTTTACATGGATACTGGGGAATCAAACACAGGCTAGCAGGCTTTGCAAGCAAGTACCTTTAGCTGCTGAGCCACCTCCCCAGCTCCAATAAAGCAATTTTTTTAAAGGTAAGACAGCACTACAGAAACATGGTGGCAGATCTGCCATCTGCCTCTGGTGCATTCTGCTGTTGAGAACTTCTAGGCCTCTGTGTGACAGTGGTCTCAGGGAGGTTGAGGGAGAACACAGTCACCAGAACAGGAGAGCAATGCAGCCTGATGTGAACTTGACCTTCACATACCTTTTCTTCTGTGGGCCAGATACCATGTAAGAGCTGGGAGTCAGAGTGGGGAGGATGCTTGCCCTTTGGAGCTTTAATTTAATTTAATTTATTTGCAAGCATAGAGGAGAGAGAATGAGCTCGCTAGGGTGTCTAGCCACTGCAAACAAACCCCAGATATGTATAGCACTTTGTGCATCTGGCTTTATGTAGGTGCAGGGGAATCAAGCCCTAACAGCTGAGTCACCTCTCCAGGCCCTGGAACTTGAATTCTAATATAGATGGAGACAGACAGGAAATATGATAGAAGCCTGATCATAAGATTATGGTCGGGCTGGAGATACGGCTCAGCGGTTAAGATTATGGTCATAAGTGCTAAGGAGAAGAAATAAACAAGGAAGGCATGTGCAGAGGCTTGAATGGGGGGGGGGAGCAGAGTGAAGCCTGAGAAGGAGACGAAGCAGGCCCTTTAGTTATCAGAGATCCTCTTGCCTCTGCCTCCCCAGTGCTTCATGCATGCTGGACAAGCACTCTTACCAACTGAGTTTATATGCCCCACCCGCTTTTGTGGTTACTGGGGACCAAACAAGGTACATGCTCTATACCTGAACCACTCCCTTCCCCCAAGCTTGTAGTAGGCCATTTTTGAGGACTTTGCCTTTTATTTTTAAACAGGGTCTCATTCTAGCCCAGGCTGACCTATAACTCACTTTGTGTTCCCAAGTTGACCTCACACTTAGGTGATCCATAAGTTCTGGCAACTTTGGTCTTTATTCTAAGTGAAAAAGGAAGCTTTGCAGGATTTTGAGGGGAGTGGTATAATCTGATTTACTTTTTTGTGTGTGTGTGTGGTGCCTGGAATGAAACCCAGGACCTCATACATGCAGGCATTGTAGAATGGAGCTGCACCTTCTGAGCACCCTGGCTTCGGGGACCTGGCTGGAGGGGATGGCTTGGACCTGGATGGTGGTGCTGGGGCGGTGAGGAGAGGCTGGATTCAGGAAGCAAGTGCCTTAACCGCTGAGCCATCTCTCCAACCCAGGATTCAGGAGGCATTTTGAAGGGAGATGCAAGAGGACTTGCTGGTGGTAGGGACTCTGGTGAGAGAAAGGGTGTCATTGTGAAGGAGGGTGCTCAGTCTGGAGTCCCTCCGATCTTTTCTCTGCCTTTTGGCTAATGTCACATATGGAATCTTCCTCCAGGGGGCTGGGGACTGTCCCCACATTCTGCTCCTTGCTGGGATTTGCAGCCTGAAGGAATGTGGAGAACTGGTTCTGTGTGGGGCCCGCTGTGGGGAGGAGCTCTGGCATGGCCGAGGGCAGATCGCAAACTTGGAGTTTTGGAATGCTTACTGAATGTTGCCTGCTAGGAACCCCAAAACAGGGAGATGTGGGGCAGAGCCTGAAACAGCCTCCTGTAACTGGTGTGCGGCATGTCACATGGATCCCGGGTGGCTGTCGCTTTGTTTTCAGGGAGGCACCTTGTCTCCTAGAGGCAGTATGGGGTGTGTATAGGCTGAACCCCTGAAAGGTTCTCTAACTTTCAAGACCTGGGGCTGTGGGACAGGCATGAAGCAAGGGAGGAGCGCTCTGGGCGTCTGCTCTCTGGATTGGGTGCAACTCGTTCTGTAAGACAGGCTGTGATGGAAGGTTTTATGTGAAATCTCCTGACTCTCTGGGAATAGTGTGGTGAGCTGGATTAAATTCTATTTTATTTTATTTTGTTTGTTTTTCGATGCAGGGTCTCTAGCCCAGGCTGACCTGGCACTCACTCTGTAGTCTTAGGCTGGCCTTGAACTCATACCACTCCTCTTACCTCTGTCTCCTGAGTGCTGGATTAAAGGCTTGGGCCACCATACTGGGCTAAAAAATAATTTTTATTGGGAATTTTGATATATGAATATACTGCAAATTGGTCATTTTCCCATCAGGCTATCTCTGGTTCCCTCTCCCCCACCCCCATTCTATTGTGGCCCCCCCCCCTCGGGGTATGGGTAATCACTGTGGGGTCATGAGTGCACCCGTCCGTTTCTGAGGGGAGCCATGGTCACTTGTGTAGACGTCAGAACCTGTCATCTCCAGAACCTTTGCATCTTGCAAACCTGAAACTCTGTCCATGAAACCAGAACACCCACCTCATTCCTGTCCCCCAGCCCCGGCAGCCACCGTTCGACTGTGTCTTCGTGAATTTGACTCCTCTGGTACCTTGTAGAAGGATTGCACAGTTTGTTTGTTTTGTTTTGTTTTTGGAGGTAGGATCTCTTTCTAGCCATGGATAACTTGGAATTCACTCTGTAGTCCCAGGCTGGCCTTGAACTCATGGCGATCCACCTGCCTCCGCCTCCCGAGTGCTGGGATTAAAGGTGTGTGCCACTACACCCATTTTTTTTTCTAAATCTGAATAATAGTCCATCATATATGTAGACCACATTTTGTTCATTTATTGGTTCATTCCTTGCTGGACACCAGGGTCGCTTCTACATTTGGTTCTTGTGAACAACACAGACGTGGACAGTCTCAGCTTTCAAGCCAAGCAAATGCTCTAACCGCTGAGCTATCTCCCCAGCCTTCCAGCTTTCAGTGCAATTCTGTGTTTATTTATGCTGTGCTACTGAGCTACACTCTCAGCCCTCAGTTCTTTTGGTCTGTGGGTGGAAGTGGAATTGCTGAATCTTCTGCTAATTCTTTTTTTTTTTCTTCTAGAAAAGTGAATATTAAGAGTTAACAATCATTTTCCCCAAGAGCTGTGTGGTAAAGCAGGTGGGGTGGCATATACCTTTCATCCCAGTACTTGGGAGGCTGAGGTTCCTGGCCAGCCTGGGGCTACAGAAGGAGTTCCATCCAGGTCAGCCTGGGCTAGAGTCAGATTCTGTCTAGAACACATCAGCAGCAATGAGCAAAGATTAGGCTCTGGGGAGATTGCTCAGTGGTTAAAGATACTTGCTTACAAAGCCTGCCACCCAGCACCCACATAAAGATGGGTGCAAAAAAATGGAATATACATCTGCAGTTCATTTGCAGTGACAAGCGCTGCCACGTCTTTACTCATCTGTGCAGATAGATAAATAAAACTATGTTTAAAAAATATTTTATTTATTCATTTTCAAGCAGAGAGAGAGAGAGAGAGAGAGAGAGAGAGAGAGAGAGAGAGAGAGAGCGCACCAGAGCCACCTCCTTGTGGGTCTGGCTTATGTGGGTCCTGGGGAATTGAACCCCGGGCCTTAGGCACTGGAGGCAAGTGCCTTAACCTCTGAGCCATCTCTCCAGCCCTAAAACTATTTTTTTAAAAAAGAGCTACGTGTGGTTGAGCGTGGTGTCTCACGATTTTAATCCCAGCACTCGGGAGGCAGAGGAAGGAGGATCTCCATAAGTTCAAGGCCAGCCTGAGACTACAGAGTGAATTCCAAGTTATCCTGGGCTAGAGTGAGACCCTACCTCGAATAAAACACAGAGCTGTGTGGTCAGATTTTTATATTAAAGTAAAAATAAATAAACAAAAAGAAAAAGTGGCTAAAGAATAAATGAAAATAAGAATAATAAGGAAATACAGTTGGATTGTTGGAAAGTTCCAAGAGCCCACTGAAGTTTGCCATCTTGACTCTAGCTTAACAAATTGATTAGGTATAAATTTTTTGTATTTGCACAAATAAAATATGATTTACAAGTATCTACTGCATAAAAATATTGAGCGTTTTCTTCCCTTTTTTTCTTTCCTTCCTTCTTTTTGGTTTTCTTCTTGTTGTTGTGAGGTAGAGGTCACTCTAGCCCAAAGTGGGATTAATGTGGGGGCGTCACTACACCTGGCTTTCTTTTTTCTTTTCTTTTTTTTTTTTCTTTTTTGGTTTTTCGAGGTAGGGTCTCACTCTAGCCAGGCTGATCTGGAATTCACTATGTAGTCTCAGGGTGACCTTGACCTCAGCTACCTCTGTTGGGGGATTAAAGGCGGGTGCCATCACTCCTGACTTTGCTTTTAAAAAGATTTTATTTATTTATTTAAAAAATATTTTATTTGAGCTGGGCATGGTGGCGCACACCTTTAATCCAGAGGTAGGAGGATGACCATGAGTTCAAGGCCTCCCTGAGACTACATAGTGAATTCCAGGTCAGCCTGGGCTAGAGTGAGACCCTACCTCGAAAAACCAAAAAAAAAAAAAAAAAAAATTATTTGTAAGCAGAGAGAGAGAGACAGACAGAACAGACGTGCCAGGGCCTCCAGCAGATGGAAGGGAGCTGACGCATGTGCCACCTTGTGCATCTGGCTTTACATGGGATTTGGGGAACTGAACCTGGGTTGTTAGGCTTTGCAGGCAAGCAACTTAACCACTAAGCAATCTCTCCAGTCCCCTAATTTTATTTTTTTAAGAAAATGTTTCATTATAAGCTGACCTGGAACTCACTATGTAGCCCAGGCTGGCCTCAAATGTACAACAGTTCTCCTGTCTGAGCTTCCTGAGGGCTGGTATTACAGGCGTAAACTAGCACAACTGGGGATTTGTTATTTAGACATGGTCTCTTGCAGCTGAGACTAGCTATGTAGCTGAGGATGACTCTAAACTTGTCTGGAACTTCAGGTGTGGTTACAGTCATGCTAGGGATTGAAGCTGGGCTTCTTTCCCTGCTAGACACGCACTCTACTAACTGATCTGCATCCCGAGCCTGCCTCCTTTGAGGAACCCTTTGTTACTTTTCTTGTCACTGTGACAGAATATCTGGCCAGAGCAACTTAAGGGAGGAAGGATTTATTTTAGTTCACAGTTTTAGAAGATCACAGACCATCATGGTAGGAATGACAAAGCAGAGCAGCTAGGTTAGCAGTGGCTGGAGCGTGTGGCAGGGGCTTCTTCACAGGATAAGGACCAGGAGGCAGAGAATGGGACCAGAAACAGACCCAGCTAGTAGTCTCAGGGTGGACTTGAACTCATGGCGATCCTCCTCTACCTCTGCCTCCCAAGTGCTGGGACTACTGAGTTCTCCATCACTGATGGGCAGGTAAAATGGTATAGCATCTATAGCCAGGTGTGGTGGCACGCACCTTTAATCCCAGCACTCGGGAGGCAGAGGTAGGAGGATCACCATGACTTCAAGGCCACCCTGAGACTACATAGTGAATTCCAGGTCATCCTGGGCTAGAGTGAGACCCTACCTCACCCTGCCCCCCCCCCAAAAAAAAAAGAAAACAAAACACTATAGGGTGGTTATGGTTTGAATCTGGGATGTGTTCACAGGCTCATATTTTCAGTTTATGGCACTATTTTGAAGGCTGTTGAACCTTTAGGAAGAGAGGCCTGGCTGTCAGAAGTAGTTCACTAAGGGTGGGCCTTAAAAGGCTATAGCTGCACCGGGCGTGGTGGCCTCTGCCTTCCAAGTGCTGGCATTAAAGGCATGTGCTACCATGCCTGGCTACAGATGCTATGCCATTTTACCTGCCCATCAGCGATGGAGAAGTCAGTGTGTGTATGTGGAGCGGTGTGGGGGGCACATGTCTGTAATCTCAGC